>QJNZ01001007.1:0-30630 GCA_004155055.1 Monosporascus sp. CRB-8-3 | reverse complement strand
GGTCAGTTAGGTCAGTTAGGTCAGTTAGGTCAGTTAGGTCAGTTATTAGGTCAATTAGGTCAGGTCGACGACAAGGTTAACTAGGTTAGGTTAGCTGAAGGTCGACGATATCAATAAAATATATCAGTTTTAACGCATATTTTGTCTAAGAAAAACTTGAATTGTTGCTTAATTCATTAAAAATCAGGCTAAATTTACCCCGGTTTATCCCTAACCATGATTTTTCGGTTTTGTCCCAGTGATCCCTGTGACACACCGTATCCTGACATGACCTATATTTATTCATTGGTTAAACAGCTATAACACACCCCCCCACGCAGAGTATCGACGTGCTACACTTCGAATGAGATTCCCTGAAGCCCTTTCGGCCCATGATGTGTTAACACGAAGTACATATGAACTCAAATCAGATGCTCTCATCCTCAACCGCAGTCCTGTTGCCGTAGGCGGGCAGCTTCTCCCTCTCGATCCCGATCCCGGTGTACTCGTCGAGGTCCTCCTTGGGCAGGCCCAGGATCTCGTTGTCGAGTGTCAAGCCATCCCTGTCGAGGAGCCCGGACCCGTCGGGGAAGAAGTCGCGCGTGTACAAGGCGCGCGCGAAGGCCGTCATGTCGCCGTCCTTCCGGAGACGGTCGGCGGCCTCCTTGTAGCGCTGGGCGGAGCTCTCGCGCGTGATCTTCCACTCCTCGGGCCGGGTGCCCGTGACGCGCAGCGCCGACTCGAACATGTCCCGCTGGCTGACGCGGAAAGAGGCCACGCGCACGAACCTGCCCTTGTAGCTCGACAGCGTGACGCTCCTGTCGTTCTCGTCGTCCGGGTACGTTTTGAGGGACAGCAGCTTCGCCACGGCCCGGGCCACCTGCGGCCAGGTCGACGTGTGGATGGGCGCGGTGCCGTCGTCGAAGAAGATGACGGAGCGCTCGGCGAAGTTGAAGCCGAACCGGTCCGGGGTGCCGCCGATGCTGAACTCGTACCAGAACCCGCAGGCGACGCCGATCCAGGAGCTCTTGCCGAGGTCGTCGATGTGCTTCCGGATGGCGCGGCTCGGGGGCCCGAGGAAGGTGTCGTCCGCCAGCGCCTTGTTGGTGTGGTCGAGGCCCCACTCGTTGGGGAGGATCCACGGGACCTCCGCGTCGGCCGCGGCGTCGACGAGCTTCTTCTGCGTCTCCTTCGGCGCCTGCACGCTCATCGTGATGATGAGGACTTCCTGGCCCCGGAGCGCGGCGACCAGGGACGAGTGGTCCCCGTAGTCCACCTTGGCCACCTTGACGCCCTCGGGAATGACGGCCTTGCTCTCCACTCGCGTGATGGCCGTCACTTCGTGCTTCCCGAGCTTGAGCAGCTCGTCCACGATGAACTTGCCCTGAGAGCCAGTGGCCTAATTGGAAAAAGGCATCAGCCCGTGCCCCTGAACGATGATGGGATGCGTGACGGGCAACTTACCCCGACGATTGCAACTTTCTTGACGTGCGACATTGTGATATTAGTTATCTCGGTAGATGAGCTATTGGTAGGTCTGATTGTGATATCTCTCAACGAAGAGTTTGTAGCTTAGAGGATCTCTGACGAAATGAGAAACGATCGAACAGATTCAAGTCATGCCCGGGCAGTCTTTATAGGTCGTCTGAGAACGACCGATGGGAAGCGTTGCTTCATAATACCGCAAACTCCGTATCCTCTTTGGAATAAGGACGTCCGTGGTATCATCATCTCGACGGCCTTAACACGGCGACAGAGTAGCACATAGCCAATAGAGCCGTGTATCAATGTCTGGGGTATTTCCGAGCTAGGTCTATAGTACTTTTCCGACGTCCGTACGACGTGTTTCTAATAATCCATGACATTCTTCTCGCTGTCACCGCCGGTTTCCCCGGAGAGATGACAGCTTCGAAGTTCATGGTTCGCGAGACTAAGCATCTGCTAGTAGGGGACTGTAGGATTGACTCCGGCCGGAGATACGAGCCTGCGGAGCTAAGGCATACCGGAATCTGGATTTGTACAGTAAGCGCCGTGCATCCCACCCGGCAGCTAGTGACGCTCGATAAACCAGCAACTAAGGTCCGGATTTCGGCTTACGGTATGTTCGGTACCGGAATCACACTTCTTATTTTCCACATTCTTACGGCTTCCAGTTATCATGGTATTGTCTTTCAACTATCGAAGAAGTATTAATGGCTGCACAGGCAAGCCTTGTAAGACGCTCGTTAACAATCACCCTGTTGGGATGCTTGGCTCCCACTTGCTGTCTTACTCAATCCCGCCTGCAGCTCGCTGGCGCTTATGAAGGGTTGTAGCAACACTATTGCCTTTGGCCCATTATACCATGCCGTCGGATTAAAACCGCATTTATTGAAGTCCAGCACCCCACGTTCTCTGTGTGATCATCCAGCCCTCTTCTGGCTCTCGCGTCAGCCAACGGCATTACCCGGCACCGCACTCGGCCCCTTTTCTATGACCGATTTGACAGTCCCTTGGCCCAGTGATAAAGAAACTATTAGACCGAGATATCACCTCTTGCGAGACGTGATATCCTCTTAATAATATACCAATCGGATGTTAGTTTTGTAAAAAGAACAGACCGTAGCGTCTACTACATCAAAACGCCTGTAAATAACCACCATTGGTAGGACCCCAAGGGAGAGTTCCACGAGGTTTCAAAGCTGATTTCCCTTCATACTGGGCATATAGAAGACCACCGTCTTATCCCATGATTTGGATCCGGGAACGGGCTTCTAGACTCAACCTCCCAGGAGCCCGTGGATCAGACCTGGAGATTGCTAGGGCTTACAGCGAACAAGTATCTCCGGCCCCGGGAAAGCATTGCTCTTCTCCGGTGTCTTATCTTAGCTCCGAGGTCATTTACTCATTGCTCGTGAAGTTTGCGGGCTGAATCAGCAACCACCGCAACCGCCTGGCGGAGAAGATGTACTTTCCTAAAAGGTATATGGACCAGTCGCCATTGGCTGCGGGCTTCGCTGGCCCCGATGGTCCCGTAACGTTAGTTAGCTGCCCAGTAAGCCCCTACTATCATCGGGCATCGGCGCTGAGCAAAGCCCTCTGCTGCACCCCCTCCTATCCGGCTCGTGCGCGCGCCCTCCTTAGTGCCACGGGAAATGTGATCCCGAGTGGTCGGTCCATTCAAATCTCCGGATGGGTGTGCTCGCGGCGTAGGAATCGATCAATCAAGGCGGAGCCGGATCCGGCCCCGCTGGGGGAGCCGTCCGTACTCGGACTATGGCAGGCGGGAATCGCGGCCGCGTCGGGGTCGGTCGGGCGCATCTCGTGATTGATTACGGCAGCGACCCACCCTCCCGTCTTCGCCTTTCCGCTACTCATTCCTTTGACGCGCGGCCATGATGGTATCAACTGTCTCGGAGATGGAATTCCACGCCGTGACCTCCTTGTCTCGAGCTACGTCAGGTTGCGTTCAAAGGGTATTCCTCCTGGAGATAATTATTTATCGAGGGTAATAGGAGTGGATAGGACTACTTAGCGTTGGATATCAATGAATGGATAACCGCGTTGCTTTTGCCCAATTGGGAGGTAATCAGAGAGCTTGAGTCCGTCTTGCAGGGGCTCATCCCGAAGACACAATGAGTAGGTAGATGTGCAGCTATGGAGGTCCCACCGGTCATGCTACGCCAAGATTAACCGAGTCGGCATGCTTCAACACGCCAGTCTCCGTCTGCATAACCCTTGGTGGGAATATATGCATGCATAAGATCTTCTTATTGCGAACTTAACCAATAATTATCATGAAGCAAGCCATAGCTAGGGGGTCTCGCACCGAAAGAAAAGAATCAATGATCTTACGGCGTATTTCGAAAACCCGTCAATGCAATACCACTACCTTTGATGAGACAGATATTCCGCAACCGCACTTTTATTAGCCTTTTTATACACCACGACTCGCTGCGTCAATCGTACAGCCGTAATGCCCTATCCCCCGAACCCGATGTGTAAACCTTTTGTTTTGGCCATCACAATGCAGCCAACAGTCCTTGAACGTCGACCACCACCACTAAAGTACATAGGCTTCCGGCATATCAACGGGCAATACCGTGTGTTGACCCTGGTCGAACCAAGAAACCGATCACTGATAAATTCAATATGTTCCTAGGATAAACTTCTGACCAAAATACAGCCATTGGGGAAACTGGGAGGCCATCCATCCTTCCTCACCTAGACCATGCCTAGGCATCAATGGCATCAGTGTCTTTCGCGGGCTGTCCCATCCGTGCATCTAAGCCTTAGACTTGCCGCGCTTGGCGGTAGGGCGGGCGATGTGGCCCGCAGGGATCCAGCTCTCGTCGTAGCCCTTGTCGGCCCCGCTCGCGACGACCTCGGGGGCGGACGCGTCATCCTTCTGATCGGTGCCGACCTTGCCCTTGCCCTTCATCGACGCGCGGGTGCGCTTGTTGGCATGCGGGAAGAAGGCCTCGATGTACGTCTTGTAGACGAAGTAGAGGGCGCCACCGAAGACGGCTGAGAGGACCAGGTAGAGGAAGATGCTAGTTTCGCCGTCCATTAGCTTATGGGGGAACACGGCTGATGAATGAAACTAGATGCTGAAGGGGAAGGGAAACTCACATCTGAGGGTCGAAAAAGCTCGTGGGAGCCTCGACGATGCTGACGACGTCGTTGTACACCTCGACCTGGTAGATGTTGTTGGCGGAGGTCATGATGACGCCGGTAAGCTGCAGCCGGACATCCTGGGGCTGCATGTCGAGGACGAAGGAGTAGGGTAGGGAGGACTTCTCGCCCGAGGGGATCGAGGCCTCGTATCGGACGGTGGTCAGGTTGCGAAGGATGCTGGCCGACGGGTGGGCGTCAGGGCCAAGGTCCTTGGTGGTGTGAAGCTGGCCGCCCATGAAGGCGAAGGTGATGGGCTCATCCTCGTGGTTCGTCACCTCGACCACAGCCTTGGTCGGCCGGCCGTTGACGAGCTTGACGCCGAAGATGTCGGCCTCGGGAAAGGTACCGATGACGTCCGCCTTCAACTCGGGGACGGATGCGCCACCGGCGTTCTCGTCAAGTGGCTAGATGAAGTGATACACGTGTTAGCCGCCGTAATCTCCGTAGAATAGCCATTGTTACACCGATGACGTCGCAGCTCCAGCAATGAAGATCTAGATGCATTGGGAACATGACATACCGAATCGACCTGGGCGAAGACGGCCACAGCACGAAGTGCCAGAGCCGTTAGAGCCGAGTACTTGAAGGCAACCATCTTGGACAACCCAGTCGGATATAATTATTACCCAGTACACGGGAAGTGCAAATGGAGTTACGATAAAGAAAGAGAAAGAAGCAAGGAAGCGAAATTTGAGAATGTGGAGGAAGAAGCTCAACGTCTTCAATTACAATGGCGGAACCACAGAAGAGCTGTATTGGGGAAAATGTTGTGTTCCTTGCAATGTGGTCAATTGGGAGTTTGAATGGGGGGGCGCTGGGGTAAGCTCTAGCCAATTACAATTACAAGCACGATAGGTACCGTTGGAGGCGCTGGACCTTCCCTTCTATCGCCAGGGTTACGAAATATGTACCATGCAGTACGTACACAAGGTATCATCGGCCTAGGCTGCTCCAGATGCCGTCTACCCATCTACGAGGTCACCTACCCGGTAACTTTCTCCCTCGGCCTCCCCTACCTAGACTGAGTGACTCGTCATTTCGCCTCCTTATACGATCGTCAACCTCAACGTCTAGAGTAATCCAGTCCATCTTGATGCACCACATTGATCTTATAATTGTTGGAGGCCTCCTAAAATGCTCGTCGGGTAGACAGAGCATCCGGGCCTCCGGGGCTACTTCATAGCGCACAGCGTATATACAGCTAGGTCGTGAAATGCTTGTTCTTGCTGATAGACCCTACCGAGCCAAGTTTGAGATATCAGAACGGTTCAGAGTTTCTCTAACTGCTCATAGCTTTATCAACGCCGATGTTTTCTTGTGAAATAATACCAAGCCCCTGGTTTGATCTAACCGGAGCTCCCAAATGTTGATTTCTGCTCCTGTTGTTCAGATATTGCGTCCTCGACTACCCTGTTCGGATAGCTGTTTTCATTCTCAAAGCCTTGTTCAACTCAGTCTATACAGCGTAAAGTATGTATATTTGGTTGGCTGCTGACAAGGCAACCCGCACCGCATTACAGCACCTCTTTCCTCCTCATCCGAGGACTTGCACTGCACAAATAGATAAAGCAAGCAGGGATCGAGCCTGTAAATAGACCGGCTAAATTACAACAACCTAGTCAAAAACCGGTAGAATAAATCACAACGTTGCTTCTCATAGTGCTACCATGAACACATTACACAACAGGTTATAAAACCGCGAACCCGCTTAGCAGCAACGATATCTCTCCTTCCAAAACAAAAATCAGGGTATATCGCTTTATTTTCCATTCTACCCTACCCCGAACGTCCTCTAGCGGCTGATCCAACTGACTCTCCACCCAACCCAGCGTTCTTACTGCAGGATGTCGTCCCAGCTGTTCAACAAATCGGCACCGCCGCCGACGCCGCCGAGGCCGCCAAAGATATCGTCATCGCCGAGATCGAGGCCACCACCAGCTGCCGACGAGCCGGGGCCGCCGCCCGCCCCCGGACCACCTCCGGCACCGCCGAGGTTCATCTCGTTCCCGGCGCCGAGGTCCAGGTGGTGGTGTTGGTGGTTGCCGTCGTCGCCGCCCTGCGCGGCCGCCGCCGAGGAGGCGTCCGGGGGGAACGCGTCGTTCATGCCACCGAGCGCGTCCTGCAGCATGGCCTCGGCCTCGGCGGCCGTGGGCTGCGGCGGCGCGGGGAGCAGCTGCGCCTCGACGCGACGGTACAGCCGGACCGCGTGTTCGGCCGTCGCCGCGTCCGACCTCTGCTGGATCACCTTGAAGTCCTCGGCCTCGAACTTGAGGGCCTCGCGCAGCGAGATGCGCGTGTGCGGCGGGATGACGGGCGGTGGTGGCGGCGGCGCGTGGTGACCATGGTTGTGGGCGTGGTGGTGTAGCGCCGGGGCCAGCATCTCCGGCGGCGGCGGCATGTTGGTCACGTCCGGCGCACAGACGAGGGCCGTGGCAACGTCGTAGACGACGCTGCCGCTACCCGCCTCCGTCTGCTGCTTCACCTCGTCGAGGATCACGTACAGCAGGCGCTTGGCACCGAGTATCCTGAGCGCGGCCAGGATCTGGCGGTGCGTGTATGCCGTCGGCATGATGTTGATTCCCGGGTGGAGACTCCACTGCACGAAGCCCTGGATTGTGTGTCGCACGGACGCCACAAGTCCGCCGTTCGCCGTGCTGGTCCACGCCTCCAGCTCGTTGTGCCCGGCGCCCGCGGTGCGCCTCGAAAACCGGGTGTTGTCCTTGATGGCTCTCAGCAACGGCTCGATATCCTGGCTCTTAGGGTTTTGCCGCTGGGATAACCTCAAGGCGTGCTCTAACGGCTTTGCAACGATGTTCACAACGGCTGTGAGCATAGACTGGGCTTCGTTAGAACCCTGCTTTGTTAGTAGGATCAACTGTAAAACTCGTATGACGGCCTTTTTCTCCTGACTGATATCCGACCACAGCTGGTTAGCCATGTAGGAAATCGCGAGCACGAGGGAAGGGAGCAAGAAGGTGTCAACGAGATCTGCCGGCAACTAAATCAGTGTGCATGCTATAAAGAGTTCATCAATACGTAACTCACATTCGAGGCCGGTCTTGAGGCTCTCCTCGCTCAAATAGCCAGTACCGAACGCCAATACGATATTCTGGAACAAGGTCGCAACTAGCAAGTAGAAGTCCTGCGGAGGACACGATGACATCAACTCGTCTCCCAGGCCGCCGGCTCCCGTGTCAAAAAGACCATGGATCCACCCATCTAGGTGTCCTCTTTCCTGGTCAGTCAGCTCATCCAACGACCGCCCGAGCTGACCGTTGTGAAGCAACTTGGCAACGAACGAGTCCGGAGACCGTATGCCGAGATCCAGCGGGGACAGGTTATATCTATAGACGAATGCCAACAGAAGCAGCATTACCGAGCCGAACTCTTCGTAGACGGGCTGATATTCGCCTTGGTCCTCCTCGTACTTCCAATTGTCTAGCAGTTCGCAAAGCGGATGTAAGATGGTTATGGGCTTCTCGAACAGGAGCATGACATCGAGAGAAAGCGGTTTCTTGGCAAGCTGGCTACAAAGCAACTTAAGGGTCATCGCCTCCTTATTATTACAGAGACGTGCGATTACCTGTGAGGATTTAGCAGGTCCGCCTTTAGTGCCCCGATACCTCCTGGGAACTCACCTCCGTCAGGGCCTGGCAAACGGCACCGACATTGCCATCCATGTTGTCCAGTTCGCCTATTAGCCCTTGGATTCTTTCGGGGTCCGCCATGCACTCCTCAACAAGCGCCTCTTTGACATATTTACCAGCGGAAGGCAGGCTCTGATACGTGATCTCACCCAGCAAGCCCTCGATGCTAGATTCCGGAATCAGACCATGCAAGCAGCAGGCAAAGCAAAAGTCTTGCCGCACGGTGTCCGTGAAGGAGTTATTATTGTTAGATTCATCAAACATTCCTGACAGGGTTGGAAACGCATTGGTGTCGACTTGGCTAAGAGCTTCCGTAATGCAGAACTGTGCCGTTAGTGGAGGGAACATCGAGGACGCCAAAGTTGCGAGCAGTAGCGGGAGTTTGTTAATTAGGTATGAGCGTAACAGGTGGCCGGTTTTGTGGCCTTCATTGCGGAAGACCGCGTTTGCCAGCACATCAAAGGATGCCAGTATTAGGTCTATGGTAGTCGATTGTATGTCGCCCTGTCCGGGTTAGTCCTCTACCTCGGCTGGAAGATTGTATTTTCTTCCCTACCTGGTACCTGTTATGGAGATAGCTAAAGAAGGCATTATCGTCTATGAGAGGTCGTCCGACTAGCTAAGGGCGCGTTAGTAACCTGACCCGACACATTTGCGTCCGATATACCTACGGCTGCGTTCAAGTAGATATATAAACCGGCCCGGGTGTTAGTTATCGGTAGTTCGGGCACGACAAAGTTGTCGAGGCCGACTGTTGAGTCGAGGATATCATCCACCTCGGCATTGACAGGATCCTTCTTGTCAATAGGGTCGAAGGAGGCCAGCGTTTCCGTACGGAACAGCTCAAGCCGGCCGGCAATCTGCGGCGCATTCTGTAACATCAAGGGCACAAAAACAGCCAGGCTTTCGGATAACGCCTTGCGTGCCTCTTTCAAGGGGTTAGTCATGGGGTGTCCGGATCGAAGCTTGAGACGGGCCAAACACACCTTTGGCGAAGGGCCGCCCGAGAGCATTTAATACCGTTCGGTTTTCACAAACGCTCAGGAGAAGCATGACGAACGCAGCCCTGGACCCCTCCATCTCATCCTTGAACTGCGCGTTCTGCAGCTGGCCCATGACGTCCTGCGCAAACGCCGCGGAAGCCGAGGTAAACAACAACATCCAGTTCGCTATGATCTTGCACACCTCCAGGGCGTCGCTGGCACTCTTAATGCCGGCTCCTAACCCTACGGCTTTAGTGAGCCGATAAAAGACTACCTCCTCGGAAGAATATGAGCTACCCCATCTCAGGGATATTGTTCTAGCCTGCGCATCTTCAAGAGGAGGGTGACCGGCCTTTTGCGCCTGCGTATGCGACGTCGAATATTTATATAAGGCTTTAAGTATGGAAGGCGTGTCGATGAGCCTGCGTTGAGTGAGCACATGGATGTAACGAGGTATGCGCGGATCGAGACTCTCGTGGTTAGAGGGCTGGGGGCGGAGAAAGACGTCGGCGATAGCTGCGGGAGGCAATGGATATTTCGAATTCAATAGGGGCACATAAGATTCGAAGGTTTCTGGGTCGAGGCGGGAAGAGATGCATTGCTCTAGGAACCTGTTCCATTGCTCAATAGATTGGTTGTGGTTTTGCATGCTCATGGTAACATCTCCCGATCCCGACTCCCCTCCCCAATCCATATCCATCTCCATCTCCATGCCCATATCCATATTGATGTCCATATCCCTTTTTGGATAAACAGGACAATAAGGCGTATCCTTGTGGGTGAAGGCGCTACATCTATGCAGTGCAATGCAGAATGCGCTCGTCTTTGTGCAATTAATTTAAGCTTTTCGTATTATGTGATAACAAGATTACGCGCAAGGCTGAAGCTTCTGTTCGGGAATAGAAGGTAAGTTTATGTCGTTAAGTAAAGGAAAGTTCGTTGTTGAATAGACGTTGAGGTATTGACATTGTGGACGATGGCGCAAAGCCTCCTTCCGCTGAACATTTCATTCGTCGCACCTAACCTACCATTGATAGCTATGAAAGATAAGATAGCTAACGTCTTCCTTACCTTATCAATCAGGCATGTAGGTGGATCCGTACCAAGTCACTCTTGTTATCTACAACTCCTAGGGGGTTTTCTGTTAGTTACCTCCACCATGTCAACTACAGAGCCAGGTTAAATTCATATATAAACTTGAATAGGAATAGACATGCTTTAACAGTTTTCGTTTGTGCTTGCTGTTATTCAAAAGGTGATAAAAAGGAGGATCAATCTTGGCCGAAATACCAATGTATATTCCATATACAATCCACAGGGATTATTGCAGTTAGTGCGATGCAAGCCCCGATTTTTCTTGACGGTAAGGTACGGTTGGCTTGCGGGTAGTTTATGTATTTGCCGTACAATTTATTAGGAATAATACCTAAGTACGGTATCCGTCGTGTAACATCGGTCTTAACGCAAGTAGGTCAAAGGCTAGAACCCGTAGGATTTCTATCACGTGATACCTTTCCTCGCAATCAACCTTATGTATCTTATCGGGCAATTTTGGTACGTCGTAATATAATTCGATATGCCAGCCAATCAACCCAGCGACGGTCTATATATGTGGGGTTTGTATGCCGCTACCTACAATAATCCCTGGGGGTTGTAGTTTGCTATGGGAATCTACCTTCTATCCTCGTACGCCATATGGTGGGCCACTGGAGACATCTAACTAGAACACCCTGGAGGTTGCATCACATGCATGGGGTTACAATATACAGGGGATATTTAATGTTAGTTTCTCCACTCAACCCAACATAAAGTCTTAGGAAGTTAGACTATAGAATCCCATAGAATTTGTATGGGAGAATGAATCTTAAATTTATCGTCACTTCAATAACGCAATGGAAGCCGTCCTGTTCCAGTTGACGCTGTCACAATGAGATCGGATAAAACGTCATGACAGTGCTGGGAAACAGCAGAGGAATCAATAATGTTACTTTGCGGGCAAATTGTCTGGGGATTGATATTCTAGCCAACTCCAGTATTTCGTGGGCCTGGTGGGAAACTAACATTAAACACCCCTGTGTACTTGGCATACAGTGTGTGCTTGGAGGACTTCAGCTGGAAAGCTGAGACGCTTTCGCCAACCTCAGCTCAAGCCAAGGAGCTATCCAGCTTAGATCGACACGAGCAGAGCACTAAGCAAATACGTGTATATATCATAGTTATGTTCCTCTCGATGTCCCAATCGTGCGGCTATTCTGACGGCGCTGTACTATACTTCCTCCCCACCAATTTTCAACCTAGCATTTCGAACAAACAATAACATATACCACAATGGGAGGAATCTCCCCGTCCCCCCAACCCCCCTGGGCTTAATCCGAACTAACTAATCCGAACCTTAGCTAACCTTAACCATAACCAAGTTGCCTGTAAAGAACGTTGGTAACCGTCTACATATGCTAAGTACAGTACTTGGTGGTTATGTGGTCATATCTACTTTCAACGCTCCAATAGGCTTAGTCACCGTCGGAGTGGCCACGGCGTGTGCCAATTATCAACGGGTCGTAAAGGTGTGGACCGTTTAGCCCTATGTAGAGTAGGTAAGTAGTTGGTGCCCATGAGAGAAACATTAGGGTCGGAGAATTCTGTTAATGGAGGGCTGGGCAGAAAATGGCTAGGGAGGTACTCAAGTATACTGCGGAGTTCATCTCATTATCTTAGGAGTTAGTTATTCGAAGATACATTAACGTTTCGTAGGTGTTAACGACAAAATATACTGAAACAAAGACGTATATCGACGGTAGAATGTCGAACCTTGCATATAATGTATAGGGTCGTAGACGAGAGAACCGGTTTAGACGGCCCCCACGGAACTCAATGTAGCCCTCCAATAGGAATTCATGACGCCCCCACTGAGTAGCCCCCCGCCCAGCAAATCCACTCGTAGCTAGGATGTGTAACGTACATCTGAAGCCGTATTATACAACATGAGACCCCGGCAACCCGTATACTATGCGTTTGACTAAATACAATCTGCCATCCAGCGTGCGATGGTGAGAAAACCACTAGAGATAGCAACTGGCACAAGTTGGTCAGTTCGCTGGTGGCTCGCCCCGGCGATGGCCAGCCCCTCTTCTGCCCAGTGCAAGCAGTGCCGGCAGCAACTCTTGCGGCCCAGTTACCCAGTAACAAAATTTGCGGCGGAGACTATATCCAAAACCGATTCAGACTTCTTCGCTCTTTACTACGACGGGAATACCACCTGCTTCGGCCTCGGGAGACCGGGGCCCGACCATCCAGTCCTGCATCGCGAGCCACTCACTCCAGTTCGACTCGGCGCTGATGATCTCTTTCTCGTTGACGTTTTGAAGCGGCCGTAAAAACGGGATGCTCTGGCCGTCAGGCATGTCGTATTGAGATTTGACGTCTAGCCAGCTGGCACTCTTCGCGGCGAAGAGGTAATTCCTCCGCTCGACCTCGTGGAGATGGCCGATGCCGGCGGCCCAATCATCGCCGAAGAAGCCATGCAGTATGGCGGGAAAGTCGAACCCAGTCGCCACGAGCCGGCGTATATATGGGTTCAGACTTATCGTGCTGGATGGTTGGTTCGACATTGGAAGCTTACCCGCAGCCCGCGACGAGGGAGACGACATAACCGACGGAGATCCAGTAGTTCTAGACGAAACAACTGGTTGCCGTACCTGCTGGAAAGGGAGCTGGATGTTTACAAAGGCCGCAACCGCCTGCACCGGCCCGCTGTGCTGCGAGTGGTCTAGGAAGTATCGGACGCAGGATTGAAAATGCGGATACCACTCGAGGATATCGAACTGGGCGTCTTCGGGAATGAAAGGGCTTGCTGGGGCATTGTCAGGGGCCAATCCTCTCGGCCCCGGTTGGGATTGTTGGAACACGGGAAATGACGAGGACGAAGGTCCACCACCGCCTGGGGGGAATGCCATTTTCAGCGTTTGAGTACTATAGTATCTCGTAGTATAGGACGTGCGTGTAAGAAGAATGTGAGAGTGTATGTGCACCCCTCTGTTTGTCGAAAGCGAGCGCGCGCGACAAAGGGTTTAGTAGGTCCCAACGGCAATACGCTTTGACAAATTGGTAAGGCCGCGGCGGCGTGGCACTCTGGACTTAAAGGGTCTTAAGAAGTGTCTAGTAACCCTTCTAAACTGCCCGCTCGCCCAGATAGAGGACGTGCCGGCAACAAGAGTGGAGGATCTTTACTGCCGAGAGGATGTGTCAAGAGACGGACGACTTAGCGTAACGGTCTATAGGATATGGGACGGTGCTTGTGCCGCATTGGGGGGGAATATATGGTACTCCGAAGCAGGAGGCTGAACCAGATCAAGAATAGCTCACTGGCACCACCGTCCGTTGGCACCACCGACGAACGGTGGGTCAACCCGAGACTTTAATAGTCGTGAAGAGCCGGATGTCGTAAGCTCCTCTTCCCACCTTCCACCCTGTCCTTCGTTCAGACCCGGTCTGCTTCCGAGTCGAGAAGGAGAAGAAAGCGGGCCTGCTACTGGCTGCGGGGGGTTTCTGACAAGATAGTTAGAATATGCCCTGGGCGTAGTGATTCCCCGGTCCTTTAGCTGAATCAAGGGTCACCGCCCTCCCGGGACCGCCACTTAGCAGAAGACCTGTTCAACAGCGGGACCTAAGCGGGACAGGCTTTGTGGGGGCCCCAACCACATTTTGTGAAAAGACAAAATAAGGTTTCAGGTACCAGATGGTATTAAGCGCAGCGGACCCAGGTGAAGAGGGGCGATACATACCTAGTGCAGAACTAGAGTGACTGGGGGAACAGATGATGAACACGGCCGAAATTAGTGAAGCCGTGGCTTCGATTATTCCCTATTAGCTCTCCAATGTATAAGCTAGGCAAATCATCAAGCTGGGCCTTGGCTTGCGGTGGGTTGCTCTTCTTCTTTCTTGTTCTTGTTTGTTTATATATAATTTGTTTTCTTATTTTCTCCCTGGGCCGCCTTCTTATTAACTTGACTTGACTAGGTCAGGCTTGAACTCTGGATTGATGAGTAATGCGTGGTGGGTAGTCGTAGTATATGTCTGTTAGGGGCTCACATAGACTGGTAAGGTGAGGCATGTGACTTTGCAATGCCTACCTTATGTATACAACTCGTTAAGCATAAGTGATCCAGAATCAACCCCCTGGGAAGACGATGACGGAAGAAGTCGCCTTGCGAATTTCATGTTGCTTCGCGAAACCGGCCAGGCTAGTACAATTTTTTTTTTTTTTTCATGACTGAGCAGCTCGGCGTGTAGCTGCGCACTACACTCCCTTTGGACGCGCGGATATTCTCACGTCACCATCCGCATGGGCTCCATGCGTCAGAAAAAAAATTCAGGGTACTGTGGGGTGTGTGTGGTGAAATGAGTACGTGTGGCCCTGAAGATATGTCAAGGGCAGCAAGATAGAGAAAAGCGAATCGCGAGGCACCGCAGATCGGCAGGGGTTCCATGCGATCGTTGATCAATGGCGTCGGAGGATCTAGATTTGGGCTTGCTTGAGACCTCTTCTTTCCTTCTTTTTGTTTTTTACCTTGCGAAGATTATCAGATAGATGGGGGCGTCCAGCGGACAAGCCCACAGCCCCAGCTGGCAGGCTGGGTTCACCAAAATACATGTTGGGCTGAAGATCCTTGAGCACGGGTCCGATACCCTGGCTGCTCACCTGCCCTTTAGCCCTGCCTGGCCTAGGCCAATGCGTTGCGCGCTTGGGGGATTTCTTGGGAGGTTTCAGGGTCCAGAGGTGGCCACTGCAGGGGGAGGAATCGCGCGCGAGGGAGGGCAGGTGGTCCGTTACAGGGAACCTCGGCTTCCACTGAAGAGCCCTCCCGGGCCAGGCAGGACTTCGCCCTGGTGTGGAAGCGTAGGATTGGAAGCGGGTCTGAAAATATGCGCCGGCGGAGGCTCAACTTGACAACGGAGATGCGATTGTTGGCATTCGCTCGGGCTATGCCCTCCTCACCTTACGTATGTAGCCTGATAAGTGTTGATGGTGTAGTCTAGCTTAAGATCTCTTCTTTCACCGGTTCATCTGTCACGATGGAGGATTACCGAGGTACCTAGGCTTAAGTACCGAATTAGCGTATGCGCGCTTCTCGGCGCTCAGCGACACTCGCCCCGGGTTACACCGGATTTTGTCTAGTCACATCCTTGAAGGTGGATTTTATTGTATGTGCTTTGGCTCTTAGCATCTCGGCTCCATTGCTTGTGCATGCTATGATCAAGGTCACTCCTACAAGTAAATCCCCATCTCTTTAGGCGTCTCATCACTAATCCCGACAGTCACGAAGTATCTCACTAAGTTAGCCATACGCTCTCGGTTTTCTGATATTCGCCTGAAATTTTGGTCATCTGACTGCCGTGCTCTAGTTTTAAATTCTGATCTTCCGTCATTGTTGTCTCCCACGGATCTCCGCCGTTTAGTAGGGTGTACACGTTAACCATTCATTGCCACAATATGAGACCACATTCGATATGGGGTTCGGTTTCCCCATCGCCACTGTCGGGTCGGCCTGTCTCATACCTGTTAAATCATCACGGAGATGTGTCTCCACACGCGGAGTTTAGTTCCTCGCTTGTGTTCCCCATGTCAAATTCCCAGTACCTCCCCCATTGACAATCTCGAGGTCCATGGCAGATTAATCAGCCAAGGTGGTGGACAAAAATATTGATAGCGCCCAGAGCCACAACACACCCATTGACACTATCAATTATTTTGTCCACCACCTTGTCAGCTATGATATATCGGTATGGGTTCTCTCCCGGGTCCCTGACAGCGAGAAAGAGATCGTCCTATATTCAGCCATGGCTCCGGCATTTTGTTGACCTTAAAATTTCATAGGCGAGGTCCAGGTCTCTGTGGCGCTCTGTGGAGGCTCTTCGGCCCCATCCTTCTCCACAGCCCGAGTAGCTGGGTCTAGATTCTGTCCGGCTTACACGATTGGGTACCTATCTATCTCCCCCTATCTAAACCCCGTGCATTCTCTCTGTATTCAGCCTTTTTGCACGCCTTCCCCCACACTATCAATAATTGGATGCGCCTAAAGCAGCACGTCTGGGATGTCAAGTTGACAGAGATCGAGAACTCAAATCCCATTAATGCGAGACGGCATGAGCATATCGCAAGTTGCTGAGCCCCCTGCCAGGTTTCATTCGACCGTGATTCGCTGCCCAAGCTACCCTCCACATACCCCCTTGGTTGCCCATTAGCGAAGGGGACTATACCCAACACCGAGTCCCTCGTGGGTGTTATCCCCAACTTTGACATCCGCTTCCATACCCTGATAAACTGGGGGCCTTCTTGTACAATTCTTGTTGCTGCCGTGCTGTTCCTGTCAAACTCCAATTCGTCCCAAAGTCGTATCCTCTTCGGGAGCTAACGAGACGGACGACGTGCGTCGGCCTACTTGTTGAAAGAGCCGGTCAGAGGAGCACACCAATCCTTATCATGAACCTCTCGCCTTTTAAACTGATCGCCTAACTAGACATTATTGATGTCGCCTTAATGAGCCATTTCAAATCCGATACGTCAGATCCAAGGGGCCCAACACATCCTATCAGGAATATGGGACTGCTAGTAGTGAATGTACTGTCACTCCGTTGGGTTGAAAGAATACAAATCCTCTAGTGGCGGTTTAGGTAAGCAATATGCTCGATATTGAGAACCGCACCCGACGGTGAGGCGCGTACGCCGTCAATCTTCAGCCTCTGCTACACAAAGATCTTCAGCCGTTTCCGGGAACTTGCATCATCAGACTCCCAAGCGAACGGTCGAAACAATGACTAGTGCACGAATTCTACGAGTATGTCATGCCTCGGTGGCAATCGGTGACGAGAGCCGGTGCGGCCGCGGCGGCACTGCTGTGCAATTGATCACAACAGCAAGGTTCACAATGCCGAATCGTTAATCGACCGGAACTAAACGATTTTTGGCAACCCCCACAAATTTTCATTTCCGCCCGTACAAACTAAGTGCAGTGACGGAGCACGGGTGGTACAACCTCCATAACATCACTACCAATATCACGACAATATCACCACTAACATTACCGCAATTATCAAAGCCATACACCCAAACGGGGGCCCCCTCACCGGCCCCCGCGAAACACCCGGGACATAACTTTAATAGTTGCAGTAACTAGCGGAATATATACGTAGGTAAGTAAATAACCAAATATTAAAGGCTAAAGTATTACCCCTATGACTTGGTACGGGTGATTTTCGACGGCGCTTAGTGACCACCAGTGGAGTTGCCAAACAGCGTTTAGCTGCGGTCGATTAACGTTTCGACCTCATGAACGTAGCTTAGGCAAATTGATCGATGGGCCGGATAATACAAACCCCAACCCCTTCTTCGCCCTGAAAAACCATACATAGCAGACAAGGTTATTGGCCGGCCGATATAACCTGGATGCTGTAGGTACATCGTATTAATATAGGTGGATAGTAATTCTCCGAAGCTACTAAATATCCGACGGACGGCGAAACGGCAGCAAGACCAACAATTTCTCGTATCTTATGGCCCAACCGCAAGCTAATATCATAACCTCGCCAATAAGAATGCACAAAACCGCTCCCACTTCCCTTTTAAGGTAACGCGTCAGTCAGTTGTTACAGAGAATTGTTGGAGGTGCTGCCATTCAGCCGTCCGTCGGATAGGAACAGGGTCGACTCTAGCTTCTCCGCTCGCAGTGCCGAGTAGACCAATACCTCTGCGCCATTAGCTTGAGGCTCTGTTCGCTTAACATTAGTTGCAAAAAGAAACCTGGGGCCATGAACCACACTAACATCTATTTAGGCTTGTCACCGTCGCGATCCGCAGGTCGTCATTTGACGGACCTACAGAGTACTCCGGATGGGGCGCTTCGGTCATTCCTTAATTCAACTTCGCCTCTGCCGCAGGGTGGCGATAATCGCGGCGTCGCCCTCAACATATCTCGCAAGCGTCTCGCTTCTAAGACTTCAGCAGTATAACAAACCGGATACCCAGGCAGAAACTTGACGGGCTCTATCCCTGCACTTCATGTTACGGCGACGCTCTATTCGCTGCTTTGGCAACCGCGACGACCTTCCTCGGTGATAGTCATGATCTCTTCCACTAGATGGGCCTAGATGTTTCTGTCCAAGGAACTCGTTTTGGCGAAGATAGAGATGGTGCAATGGACCCAATTCGGATCCACGTGCCTACAAGTATTGGTCTATCGCTTACGGCCTCTATAACGGGAAATGTTTGTTTCACATGCATTGGACGGGCATGAGGTCGCGCATCACCATGTCATCCGTCGCCGGATGATCTGGGCCGGAACTGCTTATAGGCGGCCAAGCAGGGCAACGATCATCATTGGCAACCCTAAGTTAATGGTTTATATGGATTCTGTCGCATCCGAAATCGGCAGCAAGTATGAGTACTTGACATGGTCTCGTGTGTTTTTATCGCCCGAGAGATAGACCCTCCTGGCAGGGGTAAGACAATCAGCACAATAACCGCGTTCGCATGTGGTCCCATGTGATCGTCATCGCGGAATCATGATCCAGGCATCAGACGTTCTTACTGCATCGATTCCTATCTCGCCGTGGCTCCACCACCCGGGTAGATGATGTCGGATGGGGATCGACGGGATACTCAGATTCTGTTACTGAATACACATACTGATTCGGAAGGTTTGGCCTGGGCCGGCAGATCGGTAAGGGATGCAAGGCTGCATGGTTTCACAGGAGCCCCAAAAACTGTACCCGAGGAGCTCCGTTTGTCACACAGCATAGTTCTAGGTGCACAGCATCTACATTTCCAGCGAAAAGCCGTTCGTGCTCTCGTCATGCTGCATCACTGGACCCTGAGACAATAACTGGCGGCCTCCACTAAAAGCTTCGAAAGTCGACGTCGATGTCGTAAAGCGTAGGAGACCCGCGCGGCTATGTGCATGAACCTCGAGCGTGGCCAGGTAACCGGTGCAGCCAACTCTACCCATGTGGTACAAGCTGGGTACTATCACATCTCCTCAATCGGCACGGCGCAGGTTCGACGTGGAACTTCTATGGAAGGGATTCCCGTCTATCGGGTCGCAACCATCTGGTAGCGCTATTAGGCAATTGCTGGTCAATTTTAAAACACCCATATTCGGACTTTAACAGAGGCTGGCAAGAAGTGGTATCCTTCGGATATAAACACGCTATAAGTCCATTGCCGGTGGAAATAAAAACCGGGGCCGGCTTTTTGTCCAAGGCGGACGAGGTGGAAATTACAAGTCATATTAAGTTCGATTCTCGATGGCACTAGTTGGTCATCCCTGTCGATCGCAACGCATTTGACATGCCCCTCATCTTATTGGTAGGAACCGACAGTATGGTAGCGCAACGATGGCTGATTACAACTCGCATCCCAACCGTCTCCCCGGGTCTGCGGTAGTAGGTAGGCCTTCAGTTAGACGTCTATACAACTGCCGGCCCGCGATGACGAATATTTCGTCATCTCCGCACATACTCCGTTGTCATCATAAAGTCCTCGAACATCCCGTACGGCCCACTTGAGGCGCCAGTCCTCCAGGATTGATCTACCAGACCCCAGTCCGACGCGGCGTAATTCGCAAACCCAGCGTGCGCATCAAGAGTGAGTAGCCCTCCACGAGACAAAATGCCGCCTAGCTTGCCAAGCGCTTCAGTGGAAAGGTTGTACAGCTCGTTATCCAGCCCCTTCTATACCTTGCCAGGTGTGCAATGCTGTATGCTTCAGAGACCCACTTATGTAAGCAGAGGCGGACTGTCCGATATATCGAGTCTGTAATGGCTGCCGCTTGCGGCGAGTGGTCATATTCGGATTCTGATACTACGACGAAGTTGAACGACAGTTCGCGGCACCAGCCGCTAGCTAATATACAGTCCATGCGACCCTGTTTACTAGGCGTCCCAACAAGCGATTAGTACACTGTTTGGTTCGGCCTTCTTCCTTGGGATATTCTACCGTGCCTAACTCTGTGATGAGCCGTATACGAGACAGCCCCAGGGGTTAGGCTTTTAGTAACTCGGAACTTGGGGTAGCTATGTATCAAAGTCTTTTTTTGCGCGGCCGAAACCCTTTACTCTCGAGCAATCCGCTCTATCCTGTCCAATATATTGGCATGTCGCATCGAAAGAAGCGGGCCTGAACGAGCGTGCGGCTGAATATCTTGACCAATATGTCGTTCAAGCCACGCTGCCAGGGCCCCCCTTGCGAACGAAGCACAAAAGTAGAGACTAGTGGGCGTCCGACAGCCCAGATACACCCAGTAACATCAGCTGGATCTGCACGCCTCTGAGTACGTATCTATCTGCTCCCTGCGCGTACCGCGGAAGATGTGAGAAAAACCCCTGATTTCTGTTAAACTTGGACGCAAACGTGACCAGGTGCGCCGAGCCCCCCCGTCCCCCGCGGTCTGTGTCAAGCTGTATCCTCCGAGGATCGTGCAAGGGGAAGTCAGGAATATCAGCTTAGCGCCATACATAAGCCGGGCGATCATGGCACATGCGTGGCTGACGTGCCATGGCGCTGGCCCGGCAATATGCGCGCGGGTTGCTCCTCCCGAGTTCCATAGAGTCCGTGTCGCCCCCAAATAGTACATCATATCTTGCCTACGTAATCCACACCGCGATGATGGTCAGGAGGCACGGCTTGATGGGCATCCCTCGGTCAACTATTGAGGGAGGTGAAACCATTGCCGGTTGCTAATGGGCAGAACAAAGAATCACCCGAGCAAAACACGCTACGCCTTGCCGCTCAGGGCCGTGTTTGGATCTAAAAAATTGATGGTTGAAAGCAATAGCCCTTCATATAGCAACTTCATATTGACTTTCACAATGATGTAATCTCCCCAAACCAGGACCCAGGAGAGGGACGCTGCTGGTGCGCCCGAACAGTGAGGTTGCAGAGACGGACTAACTAGAGATCCATCTCACGCGCGGTCCAGACCCCACCAGCCCTGGTCACCAGGTAGTGCGATGAGAGGCCCATCCCGTCCGACTGTCCCCAATATCGGCTTCTGACGGCTGGGTTAGTAGAATCCGCACCCGTCTGACTCAAGAGGTAATACCTGGCCCACAGATCACTCGATCATAGGCTAGGAAGTCGGTCGATCAGGGGCGCAGAGCTAACATCCCATAATCCGAGGCATAGTCCAAGGCGGGCCGCTCCCCGACTGGACGAGGTCCTAGCGTGGACTGTCCCTATTCCTTAGCACTGGACAGACTGGCCGACGTGGGCTAGCGGCGTGGTTCCGAAGCCGGACTCCGGAGGAGGAAGAGTAGACGGGCTGCCTGTCCATGGAGGAACGACGAGGCTAGGTTCTGGACGTGTCTGTGTCTACCATAGCAGTATGCCTTTAGATGGTGACGGTGCTGGTGTCTAGACTAGACTTTATGAGCGAGCGACCCGAGGAACTTCCCCCGACCCCTTACTGCGTGCGGTGCAGCCGAGACAGTTCGTGACCAACGTCGCATCGGGGCTGCCAATATCTGCATTGCAAAACTGCTATGCATGGCAAACCCACCGTGCAAAAGCACTTTGACCCAGAAAGGCGGTCGAGGCGCGTTCTGAGGGCTCCTTCTATATTATTTTCTCGAGTCAAAGTCGCTGTCATCTGTTTCCCGGAGTTGCAGTTAATCCTCTTGATGCTTCTTTGCCATCTATGCTGAGCGTTCTCGAACTTGTCTCGATCACTGGCATCGCGATGTCGAATGGTCGATTGACTGGAAAAGCGCTTCCTCTCATAGCAAGACTTACCCCATTCCCTAAGCTACCCCCTATCTAGCAGCAGGCTCAATGTGTCGGCGGCCACAGGATCTCATGCCAACTGACTTGAGGGACGAATAACGCAAATGCACCAACCCCCCGTAACTCGGTCCTGCGTATCAGAAGTGGGCTTCGAAAAGTGTGGGTGACGACAAGACAGGTCACGAACTCTACCACGAGCCGAGCTGGGTGAGAAGACGACGGCCGGCCGGAGAGGCCCCTCCTGGCTCGTCCAATATTGAAACGACCTTTAACGGGGCCGGGCACAAAAGCAGATAAGAACGGACATTATGGGAACCCGTCGACGAAGCAGACAGACACCGGTGCCCTAGCTAGGTTGGGATGCGAAGTCGGGGCGAAGATACCGAGCGCGTGAGATGAAGCAAAAACACAGCAAGCGTCGTTATACGGCAGTTCATCTGCTCTCCGCTACCAAGAAGAGCTGACCGACTACATAGAAGGGGACGAAGACATTGTCAGTCCCCTAGGGGCACGGCCTGACGGCCTGAACGGGGATCCCGTACGGATGCCCACCCCCCACCAGAAACAGCAATCAACTCCCTCCTTCTCGACGGAGGTAGGAAGTAGCTGAGCACCAAAGGCGTGTGTGCCTTCGACGCTCTTTCGGATTCAAGGAAAAGCCATACCCAAATTGGGTCAACATATACAGATCCATGACGAGATGCCTGTTGCCCTTCATTCCCGACGTTGGCTCTGGATATTCGAGGAGAATAGCACAGTTGGCTCTAGATGTAGCGCGGCTGATGGAGCCGCGGTAGCGCACATCTACTCAATCGCCGTGTCTTCAGCGAGCCCCTTACGAGACTTGCGCTCTTGATTCCTCAAGTTGCCAGAAGCAGCGTGTATTAAACCTTTTTTAACCAGTGCCTATACTCGTAACATCCTTAGAACTTTATGTCTGTGGAGGTAAGGTGAGTGTGTCCTCGCCCTGGTCCAGGAGGGGTTCCCCCTGTCGACGTATCTAGCTATTCCCGGCGCGACTGACTTCTCCACGAAGCCTACGTACATCACGAGAGAGAATAGTTCTATCATCGAATTTATTTACTGGGGCCTAGGGTGTTCGCTTGCTTCTGTCCGGCCCTAGCAACCGCGGAACCGCCGAGGGCCAGTTGGCCGGTCTTCGTACATGAATCACTGGCAGAGTCTCGGGGAGAGACTCGAAGTATCCGTGGCTCCGTTCGGCGCGGACCACTATATTGAATAAATAAAACACCTTAAATACTTAGTCAGTTTCTGCCGGAAGTAGCAAGGGACATAAGGTAGACAGACGGACGACGTTGTACCGCTAAGTATACTTGGCGGTCCATCTCGGGCGCCTGTGGGACTAGCTATCGTAAGCCCTCATTATACCAGAAGCGTCGGCTATTAAGGGGCACTGAGTCTCAGCACCGTCAGCACCGGCTATGCAGAGTGTGGACTAGGTCCGTCCCGTCACTAAAAAGAGCAAAAGGACTGTTTAGCGATGGCATATCGTACGTACGCAATCGCCTACGTTTGCCTGAGTGAGACGGCTTGCTTGGCTGCCGGCAGTATAGTGAGTGGTCGGCTTGCCTCGAGAAAAGCCCGCGAGACGTGCACCTCTAGCATTAGACATCCATCATCAGAACAGTCACGAAGCGATACCGGGATATAGTGTAGTTGATATCAGGTTTCCTTAGTTCCATGATGCGACGTACATAAAACAGACAATGATCAGCTACCAAGGTATATCTTCCTTACCAGGCCCAATTCCAATTACACTCATACAAAGGGGGTATTGCAACAAACCGATATCCGACCCAGTCCAGTCCAACAGTGCCGTCCATCCATCCGTTCTACGCTATGCTATGCCATACCATGCGGGCTTTAGTCGTAACTTTAACAATTCAAACCGATTCTCCTCCTTCCTCGCTCCACCACTCGCCAACAGCTCTAACATTCATCATCACCATTGTCGTCGTCCGACACATCCCAATCGTCCCCGACGTTGGCCCAGCCGCAGCCCCAGCGCCTGCCGCCAGTCTCACCTCCGGTCCGGAGGTCCGCGGCGCGCTCCCTGTCCTCGCCCCAGCAGCGGATCGAGAAGTCGTCGCCGACAGTGACGAGCTTGCCCTCGACCGTCCAGGCCACGGCGCCGACCTCGCGGTCGTGGCCGCGCACGAGCGGCGTGCCCGCGTTTCGCACGATCGGGATGTCGTTGTTGCTGTTGCTGGTCGAAAAGGAAGCGAGGTTCGCTGAGCTGTTGTTCCTTCCGAAGAGAGGTCTCCGGGCGCCGCTCACGTGGTCCACCGTCGGATATGGGTTGGTGGTGGTGGCTATGGTGGAGTTCTCGAGGCTCAGCGCGCCCATCGAGGTCGCGAGGAGGTCGCCTGCGAAGTGCCGCTCATCCGTTGGGAACAGGATGGCGCGACTGTCGCTGCTGCCGACGGCCAAGAGCTCGCTCCGTCCTTCGCGTGCCGGGCGCACGGCGCATTTAACGTAGAACGAGGCCGCGTGGAACAGGGGGTGTCGGAACCCGTACAACGGGCCTAGGCCCTGCTGCGTGACTGCGCCGTATCTCCGCCTCGCCGGCTCGCCGTTCCGCGTGGAGAGTTCCGGCGCGTGGCCCAACATAAGGTGGGCCGTCGAGTAGGCGTAGACAGTGTTGTCTTTGCACACGGAGTATAGTCTGGAGCCGTCCGTGTTGAGTGCCAGAGATGATATACCGAATGGGCGCCAGTTAGAATGGGAGGCAGGCGGTGCAGTGACGGATAGAGGAGAGGGTGTCTTCTGGCGCGAGGTATGGATGGAGCGGACGTCCCAGAGCTTGATGGACGCATCCGACTCGCAGGCAGTGAGTAGCAGGAACTCGCGCCCCGGAGGTAGGAACTGAAGCGCCGTCACCGACACGTCACCAATTCGACCCGGCAGCTCACCGCGGGACGGGGTATCACCAGGCCCGACGGTGAAGGCCTGCTGAGTCTGACGTTGCGTACGCGCATGTGCGTTGTAAAGGCTGTTTACGGCGCATCCATGTTTAGGTTGCGGACGTCGAAATCCCAAAGTGCTTTCCCGACCCTGAGGGACTGCAATATCCTGGACCGGACCACCAAAGCAGCGGAGATCCCAGATTTGAACACTGCCGTCACGTGAAGAGGTTGCAAGGACACTGCTGTTTGCTTTCCCTGGTTGGAAACGGACCTGTTTGAGAGAAGCAGTATGGTGCTGGAGCACAGCGATCGGAGTCTGTGTCATCATGTCGATAACTCTCCCTGTCTGATCACCAGAAGCGGTAGCTAGGAGGTAGTCATCGTCGGAAAAGGCGACATCGATGATGGCGTTGGGATGGGCTTGGAAGGTAAGGTGTATATCGCTAAAAGGGTGTGACGCGTCGCCCGATGAATCGAGCAGGCGTATCCGACCTTCTTCGTCCCCAACTGCCGTAAGACTATTCGTGTGACAAGTAGCGGCGCAGAATGGTATGCATCGGCCCGGCCCTTCGTGACTCATGCAGCTATGAACCTGATCGGGCCGGCTACAGAAATCGGCGGTATCAATCCTCCAATCCGCTGCTGGATACGACATGTAGGAGCGTCCAGCCCGAGGCATACTTCCCGATTGCCTCTGCAGGAGTTGGCCAGCCAGGCCACGGCTTGTCAAGGGTGTTATGCGCTTGACCGGTTGTGGGCCTGTTATCAGATCATCGTCGCTACCATCTTCATCCGATTCCAGCAACTCTTGACTCGAGTTGAGGGACCTAATGGGGCTGAGGAGGACCCGTTTGCGCGTAGGCCCATTGCAAGGGGGGCTTGACTTGGGGGTGTCCAAGTCTAAAAGAAGGGCGGGTCGACATGGCGAAGACTCCGGCGTATGATGTCGTACCTTGCGTCTTTTGGCAGATCTATTGTCGTGACTATCGGGGTAACCGTCTTTTACTTGTTCCTCAGAAAGCGGCTTTAGAGGACTAGAGGGTGCTGGCGTCTGGTATCTCTGGTTGAGTGCCGGTGCTGCTAGATCCTGGAGTGCCTTTCGAGCCGGACTTATATGAGACGACACACGTGACCTCGGAGTGAAGAAGCGTCGAAACTTCCTAGGTGTTATCGACGGATTCCTCTTCTCCTTTCCATTGCTGGCCCTTGGTGGAGAGAGAAGATTCGAGTTGTCTCGACTTGTGGACGCGTTGTGTCCATTACCAATAGCTGTCCTTCCCGCCATGTCCAGGAGTACGTCCTCTGATATAGCAATGATATCACAGCTTCCTCGATGGCTCGCCTCGGGACTTTAGGATCGCACGCTAGAATTACGACTATTATAAAATAGCAATTGGCATATTCGATATCCCAGGAAGACGAAAAAAAAGGAAAAGAAATCAACAATCCTAAGCAGTATTTACAAAAACTTCGGGGTTGGAAAGGCGGGCTCGCGGTAGTTGTGGTGGTGGCGGGGAGCAAATAGTCTCCGGGTCTTTGCTGGAGCTTCCGGCCATTTCAATGATGGCACGCTGCCGCGAAAAAGCGCGGTCTGGCTGCCCAGGTTGCTCTTCTAACGCGACCACGGGCCAACTCTACTAAGCAACCACTTTACACGGTGACGTTTAGTGGTCCGAGCGAGTCTCTAGCAGGGATTCGGTTCCTGTTTCGTGATAGTGGGGGCAGCCAGCTGGATCGAGCCACTTGCCAACCCGTCAGCAAACCAGCCTTCTTATCGGTCATCTTATCTATGTTGCGAAGTATCTTATCGGCGTTATCACTGCCATTTTTTGTCTCACCTGGAGAAAGTCGCATCAGGACCCTGCGATTCCTAGAACCCGCCACATTGAAGGAGGGACCGCCGTTTATCCACCACTTGTCCACCACAATAGGAGCGCAAGTAATCCAGCATGGCTCTCCAGAAGAAGCACGCCAAGGGTCGTTTGGACAAGTGGTATAAATTGGCCAAGGAAAAGGGTTACAGAGCGCGAGCTGCCTTCAAGTACGGTCCCCAAAATAAAAATCGACTAGAAAAAAGCAGTTACTAACTCTGCGCCGCAGGTTAATCCAGCTCAACCGGAAATATGGGTTTCTCGAAAAGAGCAAGGTCCTTCTGGATCTCTGTGCCGCACCCGGATCATGGTGTCAAGTTGGTTTGTCGAACCCCGAGCTGTCACGGCGGGAATTTGAGATTAAGGGCTGACATGTTATAGCTGCCGAAACGATGCCCAACGGCAGTCTCATCGTCGGTGTCGACTTAGCCCCTATTAAGCCAATTCCTAGAGTTATTACTTTCCAGTCTGATATCACGACAGGTGAGTATCTGAAAATCCTGTCTTCATCCCCCCTGAGGCTATTCAGAGGTGGCGGCTCCTGACTGCAGATGCGATGTAGAAAAATGCCGTGCGACGATACGCTCACACCTCAAGACCTGGAAGGCCGACACGGTCCTTCATGACGGCGCTCCAAACGTTGGTACGGCATGGGTTCAGGATTCCTTCAATCAAGCAGAACTGGCACTCCAATCCCTGAAGTTAGCTACCGAGTTCCTCGTCGAAGGCGGTACATTCGTCACGAAGGTCTTCCGATCGACCCAATATAATCAGCTGCTCTGGGTCTTCAACCAGTTATTCACCAAGGTTGAGGCCACCAAGCCCCCAAGCTCAAGAAATGTATCCGCCGAGATCTTCGTTGTCGCGAGAGGATTTAAGGCACCCAAGCACCTTGACCCGAAGTTCCTCGATCCTAAGGCCGTCTTCGCCGACACTAAGGATGCGGCTCCGAACAACGAAGCCAAAGTCTTTAACCCCGAAATCAAAAAGCGAAAGAGAGGAGGTTACGAAGAGGGAGACTACACTCAATTCAGTACGTATCGGCTCCCCTCCTGTATTACTATGACACTCGGCTGTCGAGAGTAAGCTTCATCTTGAGGTCTAGGGTGTTAATATATAGCAGAGCAACTGCCGGCTAGCGAGTTCATCGAGACGACCGATCCCATCGCGGTTCTGTCTGCGTATAATAAGCTAAGCTTCGAACAACCGCGCAATGACGACGTCGCGCTAGCGGCTCTGGACAAGATGCCGGAGACAACGGACGAGATCAGAAACTGTTGTGCGGATCTCAAGGTACTAGGCCGTAAAGACTTCAAGATGCTTCTGAAGTGGAGATTGAAGGCGCGTGAGGCGTTCGGATTACCAACTAAGAATACGAAAAAGCCCGAGTCCGAGGCTCCTGAAGAAGTCGCCGAGGTCGAGGAGATGGATGAGGAACTCAAAATCCAGGAAGAGTTACAAGCCCTCAGGGACAAGGACGCCGCCAAGAGGAAGCGTGAGCGGAGGCGGGAAAACGAAAAGAAGCAGAAGGAGATCGTGCGGATGCAGCTGCACATGGTTGCCCCTATGGTGAGTGCTGCCTTCCTGATAGTCTTTGAGCGGCCGCGGTTCTAACATAAAGCTTCAGGATATCGGAATGGAACAAGATGGACCTATAGGCCAAGATGCCATGTTCTCTCTTAAGCCCGTCGACAAGACAGGAGCAGTCAATAAGATTGCGAAAGGCAAAATGGCCGTGCTTAGCGAAGCAGAGAAAAACCGAGATAGCGGCATAGGTTCCTCTCCCAACTCTGATAGCGAAACTTCGGACGACGAAGAGGACCGTCTTGAACGCGAGCTCGATGGATTCTACGAGCAATATAAAGAGCGCAAAGCCGAAAAAGATACGAAATACCGTGCCAAAAAGGCCAGGAAAGAGTATGAGGACGGCGAATGGGAAGGAGTGTCGGCGGATGAGCAAGAGTCTAGTGACGAGGGCGACCTCGAAGAGGACTCGAGTTCGGAGTCGGACGAAGACGATTCCGAACCGTCAAAACCGCTCATCACGGATTTGGACAACGAAACGTCAGAAGCCGGAAACCTCTCGAAACGGGCGAAGAACTTCTTCAGTCAGGATATCTTTAAAGATATACCTGGAATACTTGATGAACCTGAGCCCGAAGTAGATGACGGCGATGAAACGATGCTAGATGCGGTGGAAGAGGAGACGCCGGCAGCGAAAAGTCAACCAGCTGTAGCGAAGGAACCAAAAAAGAAGACGAGCAAGGAGAAGAAGAAGCTGGCCGCAGCTGAAGAGCAGTCCTCGGATTCCGAAATTGACAATAAGGGCGGCTTTGAAATAGCGAAACATGCGCAAGGCCAGATGGAGGAGTGGGAGGATGAAGATAAGCGGAGGCCCGATGGAAAACTCGGTAAGCGTCAAGCTCCACCCTCTTCTGTTACCTCCAAACTAACAAAAGCGTAGATATCGATATCATAACAGCGGAGGCGATGACCCTGGCTCATCAACTCGCCACGGGTCAGAAGTCCAGCTACGACGTGATAGACGAAGGGTTCAACAAGTACGCCTTCAAGGACCGCGATGGGCTCCCCGAGTGGTTCCTAGACGACGAGTCGAAGCACGACAGGCCGCAAAAGCCGATCAGCAAGGCGGCGGCGGCGGCGATCAAGGAGAAGATGCGGGCGCTCAACGCGCGGCCAATCAAGAAGGTGCGCGAGGCCAAGGCGCGCAAGAAGCTCAAGGCGGCGCAGCGGCTCGAGAAGCTCAAGAAGAAGTCGGACCTGCTGGCGAGCGACGAGAACATGACGGAGAAGGAGAAGGCCGACAGCATCCAGCGGCTCATGGCCAAGGCCGCCCGCGGCGCCAACAAGGCCCGCCCCCAGCCCAAGCTCGTCGTCGCGCGGGGCCTCAACCGCGGCATCAAGGGCCGCCCCAAGGGCGTCAAGGGCCGCTACAAGATCGTCGACGCGCGCATGAAGAAGGAGCTCAGGGCCCAGAAGAGGATCGCGAAGAGGAAGTAGTTGGGTGGGACCTGTGCAGCCGTGTATATACAGACAGGAATTATAGTTCGCGGAGTAGCATTGCGTGGGTGGAGAATAAAAATACCCGGAGATATGGACGATGCTTAGAATTACCTATGCGGCATGTCGTTTCTTTCTCGTGACAATTAGAATTTCCTTTGCATTGGTATCTATGCCAGCCACCTTTGATGGAGCCCTAATAGACGTCGCGTTGCCTCTGACCTCTGGAAAGACCTCGACTCATATGATACATCCCACGCCCGAAACGCGCAAACCAACAACTCTTGCTCATCATCCCCTCTCCTCCACGCGACCGCGATTCACCCTTCACCGCTTCCCAGCACCGGCGGCCTTCCGCCGGCTCTTGCCGAGCCGCGCCGTCTTGGGCACCTTGGCGCGGGCGCCCGTCTTCATGCGGCGCGCGCTGAAGCCGCTCATGTCGCCCGTGCTGACGGCGTCGCCGGACTTGGCGTGCCGCTTCTTGCCGCCGAAGCCGTACTTCTCGTTCTTCTTCTGCCGCTTCGCGTTGGGCCTGTGCTGCTCCCTGTCGCCGCCGTTGCGCCCCGACGACGCCTTGCTCTTGTGCGCGTTCAGCTCGTGGTCGACGCCCACGTCGAACAGGTCGGCCTCGTTGGTCCCGAGGTCGCCGGAGGATTCTTGACGTTCTGGTTGAGGCGGAGGTTAGCCTTTCGTTGCATTCTCTTCTTGTGTGGGTGTGGATGAGGTGGATAGGAGATGAGAGTGGGAGAAGATAAGAGGAGGCTAATGCGG
>QJNZ01001006.1:0-30655 GCA_004155055.1 Monosporascus sp. CRB-8-3 | reverse complement strand
TAACTTTCATAAATATACGAATTCATTTCTTATTTTTATATAAAAGTATAAATTTTAATTTTACCTTAAAATAATCAAATCTTAACGTTTTTAAATCGGGTTTTAATGATATATATCAAATTATAAATAAAAAATAACATTATAGTGAAAACTATTTTTAAATCGGTTAAGAAATGGTTATTTTATGATATTTTAAAGTGATGTGGAGAAAGTCACGTAATAAACGAGCGACTCGCTTATGTGAGCGACTCGCTTGTATAGTACGTTAATTTAAAAAAATTTAAAAAATATATTATTTAATAATTTTTAATTAAAAAAAGAATTTCTAGATAAGGATCAAAATACAATAATTATAAAAATCTATATTCGAATTAAAGTATTAATAAGTAAAAACGCGAAAAATCGGGTACGTAAGCTATTTACTATAATCAGTATTTAAAATTTTATTATATATTATTTTTAGTAAAACCATAATATATTAGTTTTTTAATAATAAAATAACAAAATAATAAAATTTATACATCGATAAATTATTTATAATTTTTTATCTTATATTTAAATGCGATAATATCTAGTTTTAATTTAATTAATTAATTCTTAAATTATAAATTAATTATATATACCGATAAAATATACGTAAGTAATTTTTTCTCTTAATTAAAGAATTAAAAAAATGAATATATTATTTTAAAATTATAAAAAAGATTTAAACCGCTATATTTATACGATATAATTTATTATTATTTAGATAACTTCGGAAAAGAAAATATTAATAAAATACTTAATTAAACTTAATAATACAACTTAAATGTAATGACCGTATATTAAATATTTAATATAATTAATAATTATATTAAAAATAAAAATAGTTAACTAATTATTATATTAATAAATAAATTTAATTAATTCGTTATTAAAAATCATATCGTAGTAAATATTAATATAACTTATATAATCGAAGATACTAGGTAGAGCATTTATCGTATTAATTATTAGTATAAGTACTTCGTAATTTTAACTTAGCTTAAAGAATATAGCTTAAACTTAATAACTTTATATAACTTTTATAATTTATAAATAAAACGATAATTTTTAAATAATAAAATTACTTTATACCGATAATAAAACAATATAATATTTATGCCTTAATTATTTAAATTTTAAGATAATTATTTATTTCCTATTTTATATTAAAAAAATTTAAATTTAAAATTTATATACAAGGTTGTTAGGTTTAAGCCGTATTATCCAGGCTAAGCTAAAGTTACGAAATAATTATACCAATAATTAATACGATAAATACTTTACTTAATATTTTCAAATACGGTAATTATTAATAATTTTTACGGTAATAATAAATTATACGTTTCGGTTACAAAAAGCCTTATCCCGAAACCGACTATTAAGTTCCCGTAAATACGTAATTTTTCGATTGATATCGGCTGGGAGGCTTATTTGTATAATGCCGATAAACTTCGACCCTAATAAACTTTATATTTTTTGGCTTTACGGTTCGGTAAGGGGAATTTTCTGGAATATAAATAATAATTTAAAAAATGTTAAGCTTTTTGCGGTAAACCTTAAGTCCGTATAAAATGGCTGCTTTATAACCTTTTACCAGTTTTATAATTAAAACTATTAGATATTAATTAGGAAAAAGGGGTAAAAATTTTAGATTAATTACTTTTAACCTTAATCGATTTTACGATACCTTTTCGAATTTTTATTAGTTAAAATAGTTGAAATATGCCGGGCAATTTTTATTACAAAATACCGGTATTCCGTAACTGTAAAGTCTTTACGGAAAACGTTTTTTTTAAAGTTTTTAAATTTAATAAAGTTTTAAAATAAATTAAAAATATCGATATTTCCGTTAATTTGATTAATTTTTCCTAAAAAAATCGGATTTTGTTTTTAATTTTCGGATACGATTTAATTTATATAAATAAAAATAATTAAAAGTTAAACAACCTTATAATAAAAAATATCGACCGTATAAAAGAATTATTAGAAAAGTTAGATATAAACGGTAAAAGGTTTAAAAACTTTAAAATTTAATTTTTAATTCGATATAAAAAAGATTACAAACGATAATTTATCCGGCTATTCCGGATTACAAAAACAGTTTAAAATTCGGTTAAGAATGGTCGTCGATAAAGGCTTATATAGCAAGGTAATTTATAAAAAGGTTAAAGCTTATTAAAGTTTAACAACCGATATTATAATTTATTTATTTGTTTAATTTTGTTTTACGGTTACGTCTCCTTTAGGGAGAATTTAAAATTTGTATAAGAGTAAAATATTAGATTTTTTATAAGGCGAAAATTAAAAAGTAAATACCTTACGAATTATAAGAAAAAAAGTCTAGATTAACGTAAAAAATAATTATTTATTTTATAAATTAAAAAAATAAGGAAGATATAAAGACGTAATATCCGTTACAGATAAATACTTAGGATTTATTTAAGAGATATATTATAAAAATCGAAATTAAAATATATTAATTACCGTTTTTTAAATATGTCCTAAATATTTTTAAAATTAAATTAACATCTTTTTATAAATAATTAAATATAATAATAATACTTAAAAAATTTTTAATTACGAAATATATTATATTTATTTCCTTTTAATATTAAATTCAAACTTTTAATATTTTATATTTTAACTTAAAACAGGATATAAAACCTTTAAAAAGTATAATTAAACAACGATTACGATATATAATAACGTTAAATTAGCTTTTCTTTAATTATATATCTCTTTGAAACGATAATGTATTTATATATCTATACTTTTAAATATACCTTATTTTAATAAACTCTATATTAAATTTATTATATTACCTTAATATTTAAAACGGTATAATAATACTTAATCGGAAATTATAACAAGCTTATTTATAAATTTACAGCTATATAGTTTATATTATAAAAAGAATTACTATATAAAAATGTAGGTTTTAAAAGGTATATTGTAAACCGTAAAATAATTCTTTTATCGATTTTTAATTAATAAATAATTATATAATATAAAAGTTATTAACAAATAAAGTTATTACCATTTAAAATTTTAAATTTAATATAAAGTTACCTTTTCTGATAATATTAAAAACTTAAAAAATATTCTTTTTTTATATAACGGATAATAAATTACAAATTTAATTTCGATAATTAGAAATACTTAATTAGGTTTATAATTACGGAAATATATATCTAAAATAAAACTTTAAATAAAATAATCTATCTTCTTAGAAAAAAAGTGACCGTATAATAAAATTAAATAAATTAATAAATCATATATCTCGGTTATTAACCTTTATTAAATCTTAACCTTCTCGCAAACTGCCTAGTTATGCCCTTATCGACGACCATTCCTAATTAAATTCTGGACGGTTTTCATAATCCGAAATAACAGGACAAACTATCGCTTATAATCCTTTAACTTATATTAAACTAAAAATTAAATTTCGAAATTCTTAAGCCTTTTATGGTTGATATCCGGTTTTTTTAATAATTCCTTTATACGGTCGATATTTTCTACTTTAAAATTATCCAACTTTTAATTATTTTTATTTATATAAATTAAATGGTATCTGAAAATTAAAAGCAAAATCCGATTGTTTAAAGAAAAATCGGCTAGATCGATAAAGGTATTAATATTTTTAATTTATTTTAAAACTTTATAAAATTTAAAATTTTTTAAAAAAACGTTTTCCGTAAAAGCTTTACAGTTACGGAAAACCGGTATTTTATAATAAGAATTACCCGGTATATTTTAATTATTATAATTAATAAAGATTTAAAAAAATATTATAAAATCGATCGAAATTACAATTATAAAACTGGCAAAAAGTCGTAAAGTAACTAGTTTATACAAATTTAAGATTTATCGCGAAAGATTTAATATTTTTTAAGTTATTACTTTTTAAAAGATTCCCTTTACCGAATTAACTAACAGGTATAAGATTTATTAAAGTCGAAATTTATCGGTATTACGAAAAAATCGGTTTCGGAATAAAATTTTTCGTAATCGAAACGTATAATTTATTATTACCTTAAAAGTTTTTAATAATTACCGTATTCGAAAATATTAAATAAAATATTTATCGAATTAATTATTAATATAATTACTTCGTAATTTTAGTACAGCTTAAATAATATAGCTTAAATTTAATAACTTTATAAATAGAATAATCTAATTACTAGTTAATTTAAAAGTTTTAAAATATAGTAATTATAACGTTAAAAACGTATAAGTTAAAAAAACGCCTGTTCGTAAAAAATTAATTACTTTTATGTAATTATTATGTTCGAATTATTCGTATATTTAAATTATCGTTATTTAATTTAAAGTAATAATAAAAAACGAAAATATTTTATATATCGAAACGTACTGTCAGTATAATTTATAACCGCCTGGTAAATTATAAAAAATAAGGAAATTAAGTATTCGAAATGTATATTATTTTAATCGAAAACTTTTAATAGTTTATTTTATAAAATACTATTTTAAGCGGTAAATAAAATATATCAACGTAATTTATTATTATCGTCGTATAAATATAATAAAATAAATATATCCTTATTAAAAGTACTATTTCGTAAACTATAAAACAATTATTTAGAAAACTATCAATTAATTAATTATTAAAACATTTAAATTTTAAAAAATATATAAATACATATATATGTTAGCAATTAGTACTTTTAAGTGCTCGTAGCGGGTGTATTTAGGCCGTAGCTGCTGCTTAGAACAGCTTTTATTTAGGAATTATCCTTTATATAGCTAAATGTAGCTTAATAGCTCAGTGGCCGCGAGCCTAGGTATCTTTTTTAATTAATGCAGGCTTAGGCACCCTGCTTTAATTAATCGCAAAAGGTAGCTAGTTTAAATCCAGCTTGGGCTACCGTTTCTTTAGGTAGCGCTAGCCTAAAGGAGCTGACCAATTAGGACTTCGGCTCCGCCACCGTATCGGCGACAATTAGATGGCTAGGGGCTTTGGGAATTAATTAATTAATCGTATACGTATTACTTGTTTATTACCGTATTAATAACCCGTTTTTCGTTTTCCCGGCTTTAAGCTAAGAAGGGACGGTTTTTAAAAAAATTATTTCCCGGTTACGCTTATATAAAATTACCTATATAAATATAATAAATAGATTAATTATATATAGCTAAATATCTTAATAGCATACTACTTTATAATATAGCTAAATATATATATAAAGCTAGTTATCTTTAGATTTTATTTTTTATTTTTTTTAAAACAATTATACGTCATTCGTTAAATTTCAAAATTTAATTTTTATAACTATTAATATAGTACTATTTTTTTTAAGTTAATTAGTAACCGTAATACGTTAAACGAAGTAATTATTTATAAGTTAAATTAATAAAGAAAATACGAAATTTGAAACGAAGTTATTACTTTAATTATTTTATTTATTATTACCTTAACCTTAGTTACGTTTTGCTTTTTTTTACCGTTTTGCTTTTTTTACGATTCAAGGCAATTTTTTATTAAATGCCCGTATTTATTATAATTAAAGCAAAGTAGTTTTCCATTTTTATTCTATACGAGCCTATTATTTCGAAAGTTACTATTATTTCTTTTTTCTCTACCTTTTAAGCGTTATAAAACCTCCCGTTTTTTTAATACGGTTATAAAACTTACTGTTAAAGTCGTTAATCAGTTATTAAAAAAAGGTTAATAGTATATTTAAATAGTAATTAAATTATTTTATACTAGCTATTAATGCGATTTATTATAGTAATAAGAAATATAATAATCTGTTTTTTTAATCCGGGCTTTATATTATAGTTTTTAATTTTTCCATAAACTATGCAAGGTCGTTAGATTCAAGCCGTATTATTTAGGCTAAGCCAAAGATACGAAATAATTATACTAATAATTAATACGATAAATACTTTACTTAATACTTTCGAATACGGTAACTATTAATAATTTTCATAATAATAATAAATTATACGTTTCGGTTACGAAAAACCTTATCTTAAAACCAATTGCGTAATACCGATAAATTTCGACCCTAATAAACCTTATGTCCTTTAGCTAGTTCGGTAAAAGGAATCTCCTGGAATATAATAACTTAAAAAATATTAAGCTTTTCGCAGTAAACCTTAAGTCCGTATAAAATAGCTGCTTTACGACCTTTTGCTAATTCTATAATTTTAATCTTAATTAATTCTATAATGTTTCGAATTTCTATTAATTAAAATAATTAAAACATACCGGGCAATTTTTACTATAAAATACCGATATTTCGTAATTATAATGTTTTTACGAAAAACGTTTTTTTTAAAATTCCTAAATTTAATAAAATTTTAAAACGAATTAAAAATATCGATATTTCCGTTAATTTAATTAACCTTTCTTAAAAAAATTCAGATTTTACTTTTAATTTTTGGATATAATATAATTTATATAAATAAAAACAATTAAAAATTAAGTAATCTTATAATAAAAAATATTAACCGTATAAAGAAATTATTAGAAAAATTAAGTATAAACGGTAAAAAATCTAAAGATTTCGAAATTTAACTTTTAATTCGATAAAAAAAAATTACGAGCAATAATTTATCCGGTTGTTCCGGATTACGAAAACCGTTTAAAATTCGGTTAAAAATGGTCGTCGATAAGGGCTTATATAACAGGGTAATCTGTAAAATGGTTAGGGCTTAGTAAAGCTTAGTAACCGATAACATAATCTATCTATTTGTTCAATTTGGTTCTACGGTTACGTCTTCTCTAGGGAGATTTCAATAAACTATACGAGGTTTTCTTTATTATATCTAATTCTGCTAAGTTTTTTTAAATGGATTTTAGCTTAGTTTTACCTCTAATTAAGTAAATCTTTATAAAAGTCTTTTATATTTTTATTGTTTTCTTAATATTTATAATTAACTTTAAGAGCGTTTTTATATATATCTTAGTAATAGCCTTTACGAAATATAGTTAATTAAATAGTTTTACTTTTATTTCGTTTTTATAATTAATTTTTAAAAAGTAATAGTTAAGACGTTACTTTAAAGCTTTTAATTAACTTAACCTGTTAAATGATTTTTCTTATCTAGTAAAAAGTTAAAGCATTTTTAACGTAGCTTTGCATTTCTATTATTAAGCTTTTTGAATTTTTTTTCTTTATTCTTTAAGCGAACCTTTATCTTATTAAAGTTATTTAAGTTATTAAGATTTAAAAAGCTGCCGGAAATGCTAAAAGAATTATTACGACGTATAAGAATACAGCCCCCTGTAGCTAAGAAGTCTAGGCTAGGACAGGACCCCATATAAATCCTAATACGAGACTGTCCAACAACAGTCGCTGATACGATCTAAGAGGGGTTCGTAGCTCAGTGGAGCTAATAATTGGTCTGAATATCTGAGACGACGGTTTCTTTATTTTCGAGAACTTCCGGATAAATCTAAAAATAACTTATCCGAATCGCTAAGGTTCTGATATGTTATACTTTTTTTTTCTTTACGTAACTTTTCCTTTTCTTTGCTTTTTTTTAGGGGATTAAGTTTTTCGGTAAATTACCATTTTTGTTTCGTTTCGCCTTTTATAAGGTGTTAATCTTTTTTACTTTTTTTAACGGCGATAAGAATTTTTTGTAAACTTTTCGTTCTTTAAACATCTCGTATAGCATTTTTACAAATATTTACGTTTTGTAAATTTCGTACTATTTTTAATTAAAACGTTTTTTATAAAGGTATATTTTCGAATTAAGATATATTTAATAATTGCGTTATAATACTATTTATTCGATTTATTTTATTATCCTTTTTTTATTAAAAATTTTAAATTTTAATTTTATTTTCGACTAATTTATATTTTTATTCCCCTATTTTAACGTTCTTTTTAATTCTATTTAAATTACTTTGTAAAAACGTATAAAAATTATTTAATTTTAATTACGGTTATTACTTTTATATAAAGGTTTTATATTGGTTTTTTAATTATCGTTATTCAAGTAATAAGGTTTCTTTTAAGGAAATCTCGAAGGTAAATCTTTTTCCTGCCGCTACGTTTATTACGGGCTTTTATTTTTTCTCTTTATTATAATACTTTTCGTTTTAAAAGTTCATTTGATTACGAAAAGAAAAAACGAATAAATCGTTATTCGATTATTTTTTATTTTATATAAAAATAAACCCTTTATTAAATAAATGACTTTATTCGGTTATAAGAATTTATCCCGGGATATGTTTTTACTATTTGTATATTATCGTTAACTATTTATTCTTTTTTAAATTAATTAAATCATTTTCTTTTAAATCTCGTATTTTCTTTATTAATATAACCTATAAATAATTATTTTATTTAACGTATTATAGTTATTAATAAACTAGTTAATATTACTATATTAATAATTTTAACCATTAAATACAGGAATTTAACAAATAACGTGTGTTTATTTTAGGAAAAAAAATATTGTTTAAAAGTAATCGCCTTTATATATACGTTTAGCTATATAAAGGATAGTTCTTAGGTAAAGGCTGTTTTAAACAGCAGCTGCGACCTAGATACACTAGCCGCGAGCACCTAAAAGCATTAAATGCCGACATATAGTAACTATTTTTATAACCTAACCGGAAATATTATTTCTTATTTGTCGGTTAATTATAAAACTCGTATTTATCTTAAATATAAAAGTTAAATATATAATATAATAATTAATATATTATAAGATTTATTAGTAATAATGGTACGTTATTATATAAAAACTTTAAGTACTTTAAATTATATTTAATATTAATAAGTATTACGAAAGCTTTTAAATAACGAAGAAATACCGTATAAGCGATTTTTAAAAAAATTAACTAATTAAAAAAAATTTAATTAGCAGAAAAAAAAGAAAAGGCTATAATTATAACAAGTAAAAAAAATGCGATAATTAATGTAATAACTACTTTTAAACCTTAAAGGGGTATATTAACTACTTAGGTATATAATAATATATTAAATAAAAGAGCTTTTTTTTAATCGGAAAATATATCTTCCGTTATTAGAAAATGCAAATGCTATACACGTAAGAAAAGCATACGTAATTAGCTTAAAAAAAACTAATATCCGTTATATTTAATATTACTTAAGTTATAAAACGGAAAGAATATTTATATTAAACGGTTACTATATATATAATAATTATAGTAGTAGAAAACTAATATAAATTTTATTAATTATATAAGTTTATATAAACCTACTAGTTTATAGCTATTATAGTCGTTAACAATATAAAGCCATTACTTTAAGAAGTTAGTAAGCTTAGTATAAAGAATAAAATGTTTTCGCAATTAGTTTAACTAAATATCCGTATTAATTTCTATGTAAAACATTTCTCGTATCGGGAAATTATTATTATTATATATTAATATCGTTAAATATAATTAACGGATAAAAAGCGCCTTTATTTATATTAACGTAAGTTATAATTAGGATTTAAGCGCGTTTAAAAACATGTTTTTAAAAGAATTTTAAACGTTTTACTTTATATAATAAAATTCTTTCCTATATTTTTATTATTCCGAATTTATCCGTATTATATCTATTTCGAGTATATATTTTCATTACTTTTAACCGAATTAACCCGTTAAATAATACCGTATTCTCCCTAAAGGAGACGTAACCGTAAAACTAAATTAAACAAATAGATAGATTATGTTATCGGTTGCTAAATTTTACCAAACCCCAACCTTATAAGCATCTTATTCCAAAGTAATTTTAAATTACCCAATTATACAAGCCCTTATCGACAACTATTTTTAACGGAATTCTGGACGGTTTTCGTAATCCGGAACAGCCGGATAAATTATCGCTTATAATCTTTTTTATATCGATTTAAAAGTTAAATTTCGACGTTTTTAAACTTATTATTATTATTTTCCAGTTTTACCAGTAATTTTTCCATAAGCCGGATCTTTTTTAATATAAATTTACGTAAAAATCGATTATTTCCGCCATTTTAAATTAAATCGTATTTAAAAATTAAAAACAAAACCCAATTTTTTTTGGATAAATTATTAATATTAACGGAAATATCGATATATTTTATTCGGCCGATTATTTTATTTAAATCGGGTAACTTAATCGAAACCGTTTCCGTCAAGATTCCAGAAGTACGGAATATTAAGATTTTATATTCGGATTTGGCCGGTATATTTTAGTTATTTTAATTAATAAGGGTTTAAAAAGATACCTTAAGATTAATCGAGGTTAAAGAAGGTAGCTATTATAAGACTGGCGAAAGGTCGTAAAGCAGCTATTTTATACGAACTTAAGATTTACCGCGAAAAGCTTAATATCTCCTAAGTTATTAAAATTCCTTTTATTAAATCAGCTAAAAAGTATAAGGTTTATCAGAATCGAAGCTTATCGGCATTACGTAATCGGTTTCGGAATAAAGCTTTTCGCAACCGAGATATAATTTATCGTTACCGTAAAAACCATTAATAATTGCCGTATTCGAAAATACTGGGTAAAATATTTATCGTATTAAATATTAATATAATTACTTTATATTTTTAGCTTAGCCTGGATAATACGGCTTAAACCTAACGACTTTATAAATAATACCGTATAAATTATTTTCGTAATTCCGTTTAAGCGCCGATAATTCATAACCTAAATTATATAAGTATTAATTTTATAATAACGTTGAAAAAACTATAATATTTATCGCTTTTTTAAAGATTCGGAGTTATTAAAATTTTAAAAAAGTCGTTATAGGTATAAGTAAAATCGAATATAAAAAGAAACTTATTTAAACGGGCGTTAAATTAGGATTTATTTAGTTAAATAATCTTTTAAAGCCTTATTTACTTTCTAGCGGTTTTTATTATATTCCTTTCGAGTTTTATATATTTTTAATTTCATGCCGAAAATAAATACGTTCGACTTAGTATATTTTAAAAACTTTTTAAATAAGTTTTTTATTTCTAAATTTCTTAATTGCCTTTATAATACGCAATTAAGCAGCGAATTTTATATTATTAAAATCGCTTCATTTTAGAAATTAAGATATGATTTATTTTCCGATTAGACGGTATTTAATGGAGATATATAGTGTTGAAATTAAGGTTAGTACGTTGTATATTTCGAATATTCGGTAGGGCGTAAAGCGGCTGGTACGTAAAAAGGGGGGTCTAACTATTAGATATAGTAGATATTAGTTATGTTGTTATATTCGGCCAGCTACGGGTGTTTCTTATACGCGTATAAATTTAATTTAGTCTATTAACGGAACATTTATCTTCCGATTAAAGGAGCCCTTTCGTATATAAAGTACGTTTAATATCTCTTACTAATTAATATACCCCTTTAACTTTTTAAAGCATTTATAACGTTAATCGTTATATATTATTATTTTTTAAAGTTATAGTTTTCTATTTAAATTCTCCTTTAACGATTAAATTCTTTTTATTAATAACTTTTTTCTTTAAAATTAGTTATAAAATATTCCTTAACTGTTCGAAAACTTCTGTAATATTTCTTAATTCTAATTACTTTTGAAAATACTTTAACGATTCGTATAATAGGATTTTAATTAATTTATTAACTAATATATCGCCTATAAACATATAATTTATAATAATTAAATCCTTTTTTATAACTTTTCGTAATTAATAATTTTATATATTTACGTTCCGTACCCTTATTTATAGTAACGTAATATCGCCGTTAATAAACCGTAGAATTTATTAATTATTATACTATGTATTTCATGGTTTATTATTTAAAATTTCTCTTAATTTTTTAATTAATTAAATACTAAATAAAACTTTTTTGTACCTTACGTAAAATTTAATAATTCTATTTTAGTTATTAAAGTAAATACTATCTTATATTTATTTAGCCGGGATTCTATTATTCCTTTAAATAACTTTATAATATAAGTTTAAAACCTTTTTTGATCGATTATAATATCTGTAAAAAAACGTTACTTTAAATATTTAATAAATTTTCGCCTTTAAAGTATAACATTAATATTTTAATTTTAAGGAAATATAATATAACCCGATTAATATCTTTATAATATACGTTATTAAGGCTTAAGTGAAAACGGATAAATCGGAGTACTGTAAAATATATATCGGATTATATAATAATTATTACGTAAATATAAACCCGATTTTTTGGTATTTATTAATAAAAGTTAAATAAATTAAATTAAAATTTAGTAATAACTTGAAGTTAATTATAGGTATTTCTAAGAAATTGTGTAAATTTCTTTGAGAATTAAATTAACTTGCTTATTTATATTATCGGATTAAAATCATTAAACTTTTCTATTAAAACTATCTTTAATTATTTCGATATCGAAAAAGTACTATAGATCCTTATATTCTATTAAAATATACCGTTTCCGTATTTATTAAATTAACTAATCAACGAGATCTTATTTTTTATATAATATATTATTGCAATATCGTCTATAAAAAAATAAGTACTATTTAACGAATAAAATAATAAAATTCGTAAAATACGGAATTAAATTTTAATTTTTTAAATGTTTTAATAAAATTCTTTTATTATAATAAAAATAATTCCCTCAATTTATATAATACCTTTTTAAGTTCGAAAGTTTTATTACATTATAAATATCTTAAAAGTATTTTTATATATATTTAGTAAAATAAATTATTATTTATAAAAACGTTTATGTAAGGTTGTTTGGTTTAAGCCGTATTATCCAGGCTAAGCTGAAGATATAAAGTAATTATATTAATAATTAATACGATAAATATTTTACTTAATATTTTTAAATACGGTAACTATTAATAGTTTTTACGGTAACGATAGATTATATTTCGGTCGCAAAAAGCCTTATTCCGAAACTAATTACGCAATACCGATAAATTTCGACCTTAATAATCTTTATGCCCTTTAACTGGTTTGGTAAGGGGAATTTCAGATAATAACTTAAAAGATATTAAGTTTTTCGCAGTAAACCTTAAGTCCGTATAAGATAGCTTTGCAACTTTTCGCCAGTCTTATGATTTTTTTAACCTCGATTAATCTTAAAGTTTTTTAAACCCCTATTAATTAAAATAACTAAAATATACCGGCTAAGTCCAAATATAAAGTTCTAATATTCCGTATTTCCGGAATCTCGACGGAAACGGTTTTAATTAAATTACCCGATTTAAATAAAATAATTAGCCGAATAAAATATATCGATATTTTTATGGATATTAATAACTTATCCGAAAAAAATCAAGTTTTGTTTTTAATTTTCGGATACGATTTAATTTAAAACGGCAGAAATAATCCGTTTTTACGTAAATTTATGCCAAAAAATATCCGGCTTATAGAAAAATTACTAGTAAAACTAAAAAATAACGATAACGGATTTAAGAACGTCGAAATTTAACTTTTAAATCGATATAAAAATGATTACAAGCAATAATTTATCCAGTTGTTCCGGATTGCGAAAACCGTTTAGAATTCTGTTAAAAATGGTCGTCGATAAGGGCATAACTAGGCAGTTTAAAATTATCTTGGAATAAGATGCCTGTAAAGTTAGGGTTTAGTAAAACTTAGTAACCGATAACATAATTTATTTATTTGTTTAATTTAATTTTACGGTTACGTTTCCTTTAGGGAGAATAAAAACGTTTATAAGAATATACTCTTTAAACTTGAAATTAAAGTAAACCTTTATAACGATTAAAATTTAAAACGATTTTTTAATAAATATATATACGTATATATTATTATAAAAATTTTAAAATATTAATCGCTTTATATAATAAAACGGGTTTTATATTTTAAAACTAGCTATATAAGGTTATTAGGTTTAAGCCGTATTATTTAGGCTGAATTAAAGATACGAAATAATTACACTAATAATTAATACGATAAATATTTTACCCAGTATTTTCGAATACCGCAATTATTAATAGTTTTTGCAGTAATAATAAATTATACGCTTTAATTACGAAAAACCTTATTCCGAAACTAATTATTAAGTCCCCGTAAATACGTAATTTTTCGATTAAGATTGGCTGGGAGGTTTATTTACGTAATGCCGATAAGCTTCGACCCTAATAAACCTTATACCTTTTAACTGGTTCGGTAAGGGGAATTTCCTAGAATGCAATAACTTAAGAAATATTAAATTTTTTACGGTAAATCTTAAGTCCGTATAAAATAACTGCTTTATAACCTTTTACCAGTTTTACGATAGCTAGCTTTAACCTTAATCGATTTTATAACTTTTGGAATTTTTATTAATTAAAATAATTAAAATATACAGGGTAATATTTATTACAAAATACCGGTATTCCGTAACTGTAAAACTTTTACGAAAAACGTTTTTTTTTTATTTTTAAATTTAATACAGTTTTAAAACGAATTAAAAATATTAATATTTCCGTTAATTTAATTAATTTTTCCTAAAAACATCGGATTTTATTTTTAATTTTCTAATACGATTTAATTTATATAAGTAAAAATAATTAAAAATTAAACGATTTTATAGTAAAAAATATCGTCCGTATAGAAAAATTATTAGGAAAGTTGGATATCGGCGGTAAAGGGTTTAAAAATTTCGAAATATAATTTTTGGTTTGATATAAGCTGGAAAATTACGAGCGATAATTTATCCGGCTGCTCCGGATTACGAAAACCGTCCAGAATTCGGTTAAGAATGGTCGTCGATAGGGGCATGATAAGGCAGTTTAAAGTTACCTTAAAGTAAGACGCTTATGAGAAGGTTAGGGCTTAGTAAAGCTTAACAACCGATTTTACAATCTATCTATTTGTTCAATTTGTTTCCACGGTTACGTCTCCTTTAGGGAGACTAAAACTAGCTATATTTATTAAATTTATAAACCTATACTTATATATACCTTAAAACATATTTCCTTTTAATTAAAAATTAATTAAAAGGCTTTTAACATCGTAACTTTTTATAACTTTATAAATATACTTTTTCGGTTTTACGGAATAATTCTTTTTAATTAGTATATACTTAGTATTTTATAATCTTACGGTAATAACGTTAAATTATACCTATATACCCGGTTTTATAACTTCTAAATCTTTTTATATACTAAAATATTATAACCTTTTTAATTAAAATAACGCGTACTTTAAATAAAAAACCTTTTTAAATATTCGTAATTTACTGGCCGGTTATTACACGTATTTATAAAAACATTTAAACGTTTTATAATCAATACGGCTTCTTATATTTTATATTCGTTTCGGATAACACCTTTTTAATACGGAATATATAAATGTTTTACGCTTAGTATTTATAAAATACTTTCGTTTTTTGTTATTATTCTAAATAAAATAATATAAAAAACCTTATTTTTATTTTTATTTCTTTTATTAACGCAATAATTATAATCATTATTAAAATAAACGTTAATAATAATAATAATTTAAATAACGAAAATAATTCAAATAAACTAATCATATAAAAATCATTAATCCTTTATAAATAAAATTATTTTTTTCTACTTCGTACGTCTTTTGCGTTAATATCTTTTTTTAAAAAGATTATTTATTTAACTAGTAATTAATTTATTCTGCTTAAGTTTATATCTTTTTTCCTATAAGGGGTATAGTTATAAGAGTAAAGTAGTGGCCGAATAGTAATAAACCATTCCAAGAAGTAGGTATATTAGCAGACTTCAATCTGAATTATATATGTCATTTAAATGTAGTCTTTTATAAGTATGTATGTAGGTCGGCGATTACTCGCCGAGGTTCCGCCGTATTTTTTTATTTCCTTATATTGTTTCCCCCCTTTTTAACTACTAGTTCTTAATAACTGTTAATAATTATATAATTAATATTTTAAATTAGCGCGGTTCCGGTTATAAAGGTATATATATTTTAACGCGGTTAATTAACTTATATATTTCGTTATTTCGGCGCCGTATAAGTAAAGCCGGTTATCGAACGTTTTCCGATTAAACTATTATATAATTCCCGTATTATTAATTCCCTTTTTATTTTTTTTATACGCGCTTTTTTTATGATATCTGTTTTCGTTCGCCGTCCCTTTTCCGAATTATTAACTCTTTTATTTTTATTTCCAGTTTTTATTTTCCGAACGTTTTTTTATTTTTTTTCCGATTATTCGCCGCAGCCATATTTTCTCGTAACGACTTTTTTAATAAGTACAAGTTTATGCCCGACTTGGATTTTAATAATTATATCTACGACGTTAACGACAATTCGATAACGTTCGGCGACCCTTATTAGTATTATATCGGTTTTCTCTATTTTAATCTTAACATCGTCTATATCGCTAACTCTTCGAAAATAGGCGCCGAATATTGCGCGTAATATAACCAGGATAAAAAGAAATATTTTCGCGTATATTATCTTAATTTCCTAATAACCGGTTATTAACCGCCGAATAAATTTCGATCAATTTTCGTAACGTTATTTAAATAAATTTTTTTTTACTGCCGTAAAACCGCATAATTAAAATAAAAGTTTATAGGTATGTCCGAGCCGGATATCGACGACTTATCGGAATTCGGTTGCCGTATCGTATTTTTTGAAAACGCCTACATTATTTTTCGCAAAATTTGTATTAAAAAAATTTTGCACTTTATAAAATTAAAAATACGGAATGTACGATATTTACGGCTGCGGAAATATAATTTATATACCGTTTTGCATTTTTCCGTTTTAAATATAAGTTAATAAATTATTATTTTATTATTAAAATTTCTTTAATCGTTTGCTATTTTTCCTTTATTAATAATATATTCTTTCTTAAAAAATTATATATATTTATAAACGTTAGAAACGTTCGTTATTAAATAGTTATTACTTTACTACCGTAGAAATAAACCGGTATTATTTATATTACCTTTAATATTATTTTTAAGGTTTTTTAAAAAAAAATCTATTATTAACCGTTTAACGTCGGTATAAAAAAAATTAAATTACCTTATTCCGCCATAACCGGTTTACCCCAAAATCCAGAAAATATATAAAAATAGTTTAATAAATGTTTAATAACGATAATACGGTTCCGGCTCATTTTATTAACCGTAATATATAAGGGACGTCGAAAAGTTATTAATAACGGGCCGTTTTTTCCCGTAAATATTATAAAACTTAATCCGGTTCTTTTTTTTCCTTTTCGCTTTGAGCGGTTTCCGGTGAAAATTTACTGACGGGTTCGGCTTTTAATTTTTTTACAGCTTTACCTTTGCTTACGTTTTCGCCTATAATTTTATTTACCGATTTTTTACAGACGTTACCGGCTTAAACCGGTTTTTTCGGTTATATTTAGATAAATACCGATTAATCGCCGAACGTTTATTTTTAACTTAAACTATAAAATATTAACTTAAAATAATAAATTCGATTTTTATTAAAAATATTTAATATTATCGTGATTTAGTTAATAAATCAGTTTTAATATTATGATTTACCTTAACGTTAATAATAATTATATTTAATTTTACGTTTATATTTAACGTTTCGTTAATATATTATTATTATTCGGTTTTATTTTAAATATAACTTAATTAATTCGTTTTATTTAACTTTTTAAAAAGTTTTTAATTGATTCGTAATAAATTATAATTATTAAAATATCTAAAACAGTTTTTTTATATTTGTCTAATTTTTTATAAATATATTTCAATTTCTTTTTATATTTAATAAATATTCGTTAAACGTTTACTAAATAATTTTTCGGTTTTTAAATATTATATTTAACGGGTTATGCTTTTTATTTAACAGAAAATTCTTGTTCGTTATAATTATCCTTATATCGGACGATATTTTTTATAATTTGTTTTCATTACTTATTTTAGAAATCGGAAAATAATATATAATCGGCAACCATTTCCTAATTGTATTATAATTTTAAAATTTTCTTTAAAAATATATTATATAACCGTTAATACTTTGTAAATAAATAAACCTTATAAACTTATAATCTAACCTACTTAACGATTTTTACCTAAATATACGTTAGTACTAACTTTAAATTTTTTATAAATAATTTTATAACTTGCTTTTTTTCGAAAAATATCGGTAAATATCTTTAATCGTAATACCTTTTTTAATTTATTACGGTTTTTTCCTAATATTTATATATCCGTTAACAAACCTCTGTTATACGTTTAAACCGTTTACGTACTTTTTATACCTTAATTCGAAATCTATCGAATATTTACTTGATTATACGAAAATAATAATTATCAAAAACTTTAAATAATAAATATCTGGTAAATTCGTTATAATAATTTCGGAAATATTTTTTTAACGTTTAATTTATACGTTTAATCTATTTATTAATTTAAAAATAATATGCGGTAAATAATCGGTATTGGGTTTCCTTTACTTTATAAAATTCGGTTTGAAACTAATTAATAAATAACTTATTTCAGTTACTAACAATTCCCGATAAAAAACTAAAACGGCATTTTACCTCCTTATATAAAATACCAGCCAGCTTTATAACTATTAAAATTTTAACCGTAAATAAAAATGAAGTTAATTTCGGAAACCGGTTAATAATTATTAAAATAACTATATATATACACGCCTATCGTCCTTTAAACTAAAAAATAACCTAATAATAAAATCCATACTTAATTCTTAAAACGGCTATTCCGGTAAAGGAAATAATTATAACGCCTTATAAAGCTTATACCTAAACTTCCGCGTACCTTAATATATAAAACAACGTTCGACGTATTTTCGAACGTCATTTACTATATTTTCCTAATAAAATTTACGGCTAATTAAGTTAATAATTTTCCGGCCTTTTATATACCCCGCTCGAAAATCGTTATAATACTAATTAATTAATTATTAATATAATATATATTACGACAAAATAACGAATTTCTCCCGATAAAATAATACGTTATTTAAATTTATATAATAACTATTTTTTATCCCGATACTTTTTTAAATTAACGTTATAAATTTTTAAATATTTAAAGCCTTAATATATAATCCACGGATTTTATCATAAAACTATTATAAAGCTTTTAAAATAAATATCGTTTCGTTTAAAATTAATTCCTTTATTACTAAATATAAAATATAACACTCCGGTATAATAAATTTAATACCTTTATCCTCCGATTCCGTTAACGTTTCGGAATCTAAACGGTGTTTTTTCGTTACGTTAAATTTTAAAGTTTTTAGCGTAATCTTAATAATAGCCGCAATTTAATTTTTTTTTACCCTATATAGTTTATATAAAAGGTACCGATTGTAACGAACCTGTTATACATCCGCTTGGAGGTATAAGTAGTATCCGAAATAAGGTCTTAATTTGCAGGTAACAATAAGGCGAAAAATGATTCAGTAGTATATTCGTTAAAGAAGTTTAAGGTATTCTTCTCTTATTTAAAGAACGTTACAGTTACCTCTAGGTAAAAGCTTAGATTAATAGCTAAGGAACGAAACTAAATAAATGCTATTTATATGGGAAATCTATTTATTATATATATATCCTAATCCTTAAAGTAAATATATCGTGGATCTGCCGGATTTATATAATCTGAACCAGATTACCCAGATTAACTAGATCACTTTAGGGCCAAGCTTTGTTGCCCGGGGTTTAACCGTGGCAGGTTCGCGCTAGGCCCTAAAGGTAGTTTTCTTTAAGATAGGAACCCCTGTTTCTGTGACACCGATATACGGCCTCTTTTTTTTAACCTCTCGGAAAATAATTTACGATCGTTTAATAAAAGTTCCGTATTATTTTAATATGGATTTCGGTTATTTAAATTTTTTAACCTTATATTTATTAAAAAGTTTAACCGTTAAAACGTTTTACGTAATTTTAATAAATTACCGTACCCGGCCGTACCTTTTAACGGTATAAAATAAAATCGTTATAAACTACTTAATTTCCTTAAAAAATTTACCGATTAATCGGAACTTTTTCGTTAACGTAAAAATTACGTTACTATAATTAATTAATTTAAATATATAGTTTAACCGTTAATTTAACCCGTTAGCCGGGTTAGTTTTCCCGGGTCGGTATTATATCTTAAAATTAAATTAAAATAATTAATATATTTATCGGATAAATCTTTTTCGAAAATCCCGTATTAATATAAAAATTACCCTTTGTAACGCTTAATAATCGGTTAAAATTAAAAAAATTTTATTTTACGTTTTTTAAATATTAACGTTAATATTTTTAACTTCTTACGATAATAAGTAATTTTTATTAATTTATCTCTTATTTAATTTCGGTATCGGAAAATTTCCGGAACTAAAAAACGACCGGGTATTAATTCGGCTTGTAAAATTATAATAAAATACCAAATATAACCTTAATAAATGCGTTAATTTTTATATATATAAACCTGGAAAAATTTTAATATTAGAAAATAATCGTTTTGCGGAAAACGGTTTTTAACTTTTTAAATATTTTATTTACTTTAACGGGCTATTCGATATCCTTTTTTAAACCCCCTTTTTTAATAGGTTAATAATAAAAACGGTAATTTTCGAATAATAAAAAATAAATTTCCTATAAAAATTAATATATTTTAAAAATACCTAAATATTATATATCGATTCAAAAAATTCCTGTTTTTAAATTATAATAATACGGCAGTTATTTATTTATATTTTTTCGGTATTAACAATAAATCTTAAAAACGAAATGTTATTCCGGAAAAATTTGCATTTTAATAATTTAACGAATAATTAATACTTCTTTAATTTCTTATAAATTAATCGAAAATATTTCGAATATTTTTTTTTATTATCCGAAAAATTACGATATCGTTTAAATAAATAATATAAATCTAATCGATAAAACCGGTTAAAATTTTATATATCTAAATGTAAAAAATTACGGAAATATTAATAAACCCGAAAATTATTACCATATATTTAAATTACCCGTATCTCGTTCGAAAAACCGTTTTCTATTTATCGTTTTTTTTATCTAAATACGATAATATATATCCCGTAAATCTAATTTCTAAAAAACCTTAACCGATCCTAACCTATTTATTATCTTAAAAATTAAGAATAAAAAACATCAATTCTTTATAATAACTCGGTTTAATAACTAATAATCGTTATATAACCGTAAAATACCGTCCTTTTTAAATATAAACAAAATAAAAATAATAATTTTCGACTTTAATTTTCGGATTCACCCTATCCCTAAATACTTACGGATATACTTTTTAAACTTTCGCCGTTCTCCCTAGAGGAGACGTAACCGTGGAACCAAATTAAACAAATGGATAAATTATATTATCGGTTACTAAGCTTTACCAAACCTTAACCTTATAAACTGCCCAATTATGCCCCTATCGACGACCATTCTTAACGGAATTCTGGACGGTTTTCGCAATCCGGAACAGCCGAATAAATTATCGTTCGTAATTTTCCAACTTACTTCGATTTAAAAGTTGAACTTTAACGTTTTCAAACCTGTTATCGCCATCTTTTAGTTTTGCCAGTAATTCTTCCATAAACCGGATATTTTTTAGTATAAATTTATATAAAAACCGATTATTTCCGCCGTTTTAAATTAAATTATATCCGAAAATTAAAAACAAAATCCGATTTTTTTCGGATAAGTTGTTAATATCGACGGAAGTATCGATATATTTTATTCGGCCGATTATTTTATTTAAATCGGGTAACTTAATTAAAATTATCTCCGTCGAAATTCCGGAAATACGGAATACTGGGATTTTATATTCGAACTTAGCCGGCATATTTTAGTTATTTTAATTAATAAAGGTTTAAAAAACCTTAAGATTAATCGAGATTAAAAAAGTCGTAAAACTGGCAAAAGGTTATAAAGTAGTTATTTAATACGGACTTAAGGTTTACCGTAAAAAACTTAATATTTTTTAAATTATTAAGATTCCCCCTACCAAACCAGTTAGAAGGCATAAGGTTTATTAAGGTCGAAGTTTGTCGGCATTACGCAATAATCGGCTTCGGAATAAGGCTTTTTACAACCGAAATATAATTTATCGTTACCGTAAAAACCATTAATAATTACCGTATTCGAAAATATTAAGTAAATTATTTATTATATTAATTATTAGTATAATTACTTTATGTCTTTAGTTTAACCTGGATAATACGGCTTAAACCTAATAACCTTATAAACTTTCGCCGTTAAAACTTTAATATAAAATAAATTAAACCTGTAAATAATAATTTACCTAATACAAAATTAATTACATATTTCATTTTTAAAAATAAAAAAAATACTTTCGTTCCTTTTTCGGAATATATATATCAAAACTTTTTTAAATATTTAAATAACTTTATTACCTTAATAATTTTCTTTTTATTAAACTTAAAAATATTATAATTATCTCTAAACCTTACGAAATTAACGATATAAACCGACTTACCGGCAAGGGCTAAGTTTACAATTTCCTTACCGTTAATTTCCTTTAGATCTTTATAAATCCATTCGTATTTTGTCGTATTTACCACTATACCTAATTTCCCCATCCCTGGTCAAAATAAAAACAAATCGGGCGCTAACCGGTCGCACCTAATCGCAAAATAAACTTAACGAAACCGTCGAGTATTTTAACGTTTATCCGTTATTTCGGTTTCGATTTCGAAAACTTTATAACATTTAATAAAAGCTTTATTCGCCTTAATTAACGTCGGTATATCGACGGCAACGGGGCGGAATTTATATTTCTTAATAAAATATTTATTATAAATATTCATTTCCGCTTTTATATTTAAATCCAGTCGTATAGTAGTTAAACATTTACCGTTTTCTTTTAAAATAATAAATAGGCCCTTTAATAACGGCCCGATACCGATTATCCGATATTTTTCGGCCGAAATAAATTAAACTTATACTTTTATTCCGGCGGAACTTTTTTTAATTTATTCGAATTATTAAAAAATAATAAAATTCTATATTACGGTAGGCTTTTAACGTTTTATCGCCGCGTTCTTACTGTTAGATTGGAATAAAAACCTATTTTTACGTTCCGCCTTATAAATAAAATTAATATACTTTTTTTTTCTATAATTTCAATAAATCGGAATATAATCCTTTCTGGAAAAAATGGATAACTTTTTAAATTAAATAGACTTATTACGGTCGGAATTTATTCGGCAGTACGAAAACCCTTTCTAAAAGGTTTTAACGTCCCGGATAAGCTCACGGGATGGACAAGCTTACGGGATGGTTTTTGACATATTTTAATTACCCAACTTTAATTAACTATTTTTTAATACTAATAATATAAAACGGCTTATAAAAGAAACAAAAATAAATTTAGCCGTTTAAGCTAAAAAACAAAACCCGATATTTAATTATGCGACATTTAATTTTATTTATAAAGTTGCCCATTTTACTTTATACGTACGATATACTGGTAAATCCTCCAGAACCGATATTATTTTTAATTCGCGAAAATTAACGCCGATCGAAAAATAATCGATTATCGACCGAATCTTTAACCTAAATATGCAAACGTTTTTTGTCCGGTATTAATATGTTGAAAATATAGCGAATTTGTTATTTGCGTAATACGTTACGGGACGCGTCGGGGTTAAATGGGTATTTAATTTTGTTAAACGGTAACAAAAATTCGAAATACGTTTAAATCGAAAAATAAATTATTAAAGGGTTTTATGCGAAAATTTAAAGGTATTTCGTAAATGGTTTAAATTTATTCGGGTTATAATCGCAAAATACGGTATTACAAAGAAAAATATTTACAATTTCGACGAGACAGGATTTTTAATAAGGTTTTTTATAGCAGCCGGTATGGTTATTATTAGTACTAAAAAACGTAAAAAACTTAAACAAATTTAGCAAAAAAATCGGGAATAATTTATAATAATATAAGTTATTAATTTTTAAAGTTAAGCCTTACCCTTATTTATTATCCTTACCGGGAAAAACCATTTTTTTCGCTGGTTCGCCGATAACCCATTTTTACCCGATTAAAGGATTGTTATAAGCGAAAACGGCTGGATAATAAATAAATTAAATTTAAAATAAGTTAAATATTTCGATAAATATATTCGAACGCGTATTAAAAATTCGAAATATTTTTTTATTTTTAACGGTTACGAAAGTTATTATTCGATCGAATTCGAAAATTATTATAAAACTAACGATATTATTATATTTTGTATACCTACCTATTTTTTCTATCGGTTTTAACCTTTCGACGTATTTTATTTTTCCGTATTAAAATACGTTTATTCGTTATATATCGAAGGTTTTATACGACGTTACGTTACCTATATTATTAAGGAAAATTTTATCGCCGGTTTTCGCAACGCGTTTAAAACTGCCATAACGACCGATAATATTAAATCCGGATTTGCGAAAGTTAGTTTCGTTTTATTCGATTTTAATAACGTTTTTTCCAAGTTCGAAATTTTTCCAGTTATATTTACGTTAACCGTTTTTTTATTAACCTTTGCCGGTTTTATTCGTTTCCCGTTTGCGAAAACCTTTAAAAATATTAAGAAAGTAATAAAATAAGGACGTTATTTATAAAGAAAAATTAAAAATTACCAGGGTAGCTCGCCGACAAAAATCGTTAAATCGGTAAGTCTTTTGATAAAAAGTAATTTGTTATTTTTATACGAAATTGTTTTTTTTCGAAAAAAAGTTACTTAATTACGCGAAACGAATTATATTTTAAGTAAACGTTATAAAATTAAAAACGTACGTTTCCAAAAAAAAGGAATATTTATTATAAAGGAGGTAAAGGCTTTTATAGCTAAAAAAGAAGGTGGTAATAAGTAATTGCAATTAAAAAAGGTTAAAAGTAATCGTTATAAGAAAGTTTAAACGAAAAAACGGAAATATAATATTTACGGAAAGCCCGGATATAATATACGCATTTATAAGGAAATTATAAAAACGTCTGGCGATAAAAAATGCGATTAGTTTAAATTAATTTAATGTATTATAATTAATTAAATTAAGTTTATTATCGCGAAATGCTAAAAACCATCCCGTAAGCTTATCCATTCCGTAAGCTTATCCGGCACGTTACCCTTTTTTTCGCCTAAACCAAGTATTTTTAAATATTTTTTTTTCGCTAAGTTATTACTTTAAAACGTATTCGAATACGTCCGTTTATTTTTTTTTTTTTTACTTAGTCCGCAATATTTAACTTTAACGTTAAACCGTTTATATATAATTAATTTCCGTTACGATATCGAACGGGCGTTTAAACGAAACTTTTTATTTAAATATTTTAATTTTTAAAAATTTCCGTTAACGATAATAAAAATAATATGATATTTTAAAATATTCTTTTTTTAAATCGATATTAACGTTTTTCACTTTTAATAAATAAATTTTTTAAGTTATGAAAAAATCCATTAGCGACTTGTTATTTAATTTAAACTTTTTAAAAACGTCTCGAAATATCTAATCTATATATTTAAAATTAAAATAACCCTTTTTTACGAAAAATTATAAATTTTTTAACGTAAGCTTTTCGGCCGTTTTTTGCATATTATTATAATACATTCGCCATTTCGATTACAAAAAGTTTTTTATTTTATTTATCGCTTAATAAATATATATTGCATTCGGTAACTCGGATTTTTTTATAACATTAATTTCTTTAATAAATATAATTTAATCTTTTCGTTTTTATATCGAAAATCGCTTATTAAATATTTATCCCGAATATTTAAACGGTTTCGAATAACTTTATTTATATTATCGGTAATATTAACACGTAATAATTTCGATTAAACGGTTACGTTTCTGCCGATTACGTTCCGTTCGATTAGCGAAGGCTTTTCGTTTTTTTTTTTAAATTTAACCCGTTTTTACCGGATTTTCTTATAAATACGCAAAATTTCGTCATAAAAAACAGGTTATATATTTAACGATATATTTAATCTATGCCGACTTAATAACGCCTAACTGCGATTAACTATATTTTCCATATTTTTATCGTTAAATAACATTTTTCGGATATAATTATGTATTATATTCCGAACATACTTTAACTATCTGGCAGTTTAACTTTTTTCGTTATCCCGCATATAATTAATTATTACAGACTAAATTCGGTTACGCGTCGATTTACTTTTATTAATTATTACGTTATATTTAAAAAAAAATATAAAAATATAAAAAATATAGTTATAAAAATAAAATAATAACGAAATAATAATAAATTATTTCAAAAAGTAAGTATATTAACAGATTTTTATCTAAGTTATATATATTATCTAAATACGATCTTTTATAGGTATATACATAGGTCGGCGACTAGTCGCCGAGGTTCCGCCGTATCTCTCTATTTCTTTATATTTCCATATATATATATTAAATAATTCTTTTTATAACGTTTAAAAATTATCTTTTAAACTGTTAATATTACTTAAAAAATATTTTTTCGTTAAATTATATAACGTACTATATAAGCAAACGGGATATATAAGCGAATAGAACATTTTTTTAACCATTTTAATTATTTATCTTTAATTATTTATTTTTTAACGTTAACGTTATAAAACGCTTTACGAAAAAAACGAAAATAAACTTAACAATTTAAGTTTAAAATTAAAACCCGAAACTTAATTATAAAAAACTTAGTTTTATTTATAATGTATTATATTTTATCTTAAAAACGCGAGCTAACGATAAATACATCTAAATCGATATTATCTTTAATTTAAATACGTAAATATTTTTTATCCGGTTTAAGTAGATTAAAAATATAGCAAATTTGTTACTTATTTAACGCGTTGTAATCCGCATTAAGATTAATTAAGCGTTTAATTTTATTAAACGGTAAAAAAAACTTAAACCGTACATAAATCGAAAAATAAATCATTAAAAGGTTTATACGAAAATTTAATGAAATTTCGTTTATAATTTAAATTTATTCGGATTAAAATTATGAAATACAGTAGTACGAAAAAGAATATTTATAGTTTTAACGAAAGAAACGTTTTAATAACTTTTTTATAATAATAAGTATAGTAAATTTAAATACTAAAAAAAGTAAAACACCTAAATAAACGTAATAAATAATAAAAAATAATTTATAATATTATAAGTAATTAACTTTTAAAGTTAAGCTTTATTTTTTATTTAATGTTTTTATCGGAAAAAAAAAGATCTTCTTAATTAGTTCGCCGATAACTTATTTTTATCTAATTAAAGGATTATTATAAATAAAAATAATTAAACGATAAATATATTACGTCTAAAATAAATTAAATATTTCGATAAATCTATTAAAACCTATATGAAAGGCTCGAAATATTTTTTTATTTTAACCGTTTCGAAAATTATTATAAAACTAATAATATTATTATACTTTATATATTTATTCATTCCTTTTACGGGCTTTAATTTTTCGACGTATCCTGTTTTTTATATTAAAATACGTTTATTTACTATATATCGAAGGCTTTATACGATGTTACGTTATTTATATTATTAAAGAAAATTTTATTATCGGCTTTTACGACGCGTTTAAAATTATTATAATAACCGATAATATTAAATCCGGATTTATAAAAGCGGGATTTATTTTATTTAATAAGGACGTAATTTATAAAGGAAAATTAAAAATTACCAGGGTAGTTTACCGATAAAAATAATTAAATCGGTTAATTTCTTAATAAGAAATAATTTATTACCTTTACATAAAATTACCTTTTTAGAAAAAAAACGGTTATTTTTACGATACGGATTATATTTTTAATAAATATTAAGGAATTAAAAATATACGTTTTTAATAAGAAATTTGCTATTTCTGTAATAGCCCTACTTCCACCTGGTATATATCTGACATACCCGCTAGTTCGTTCGTAGTTTTCTCTTTAAAACCCCTTTATATAAAACACTTTTATTATTAATTAATTTATTAAGGTATATCTTTATAAATAAGTTTTATAATAAATTTTAGTTATAGTATAATAATATTTCTTAAAATTAACGTATTTCGAAACGTTATCATATTTTTGTAATTTTATATAATAGTTAATTATTCTTAATTAAGTTAATCGTATTAGCTATAGCCGAATTAGGCATTTATACGCTTAGCTCTAGTTCGAAATAGCTTGTTATATATTAAGAACGGTACGGAACATTAACGAGTTCTTGTTAACAGCGTTTAAGGTCTAGGGTAGCCGTAGCGGTTAAGGTTATCGCCACCTTAGGTGCTGTAAACGGCGCGGGCGCCGATGAAGCTGTAGATATTATTAACGGTGTTATTATTGCTATTACTATTGTTATTGTTATTATTGCTGCTATTACTGCGAAGCCTTAATAAAATTAAAGAAAATTAAGGAGTTATAATTACAATTATAACTGCAGTTGCGGTTAAATATAATTGTATTGCTAGATAGAGGCGGTGTAGCAGGTAGTAGCAGGTGTAAAAAGTGGGACCATTATAGAAATAAGAAAAGCTTTACTATAGGAATAGCAAATCTCTTTAAAAAAAAAGGAAACGTTTACTATAAAGGAAGTAAAGGCTTTTATAGCTAGAAAAAGAGTAGTAGTAAGTAATCGCAGTTAATAAAGGTTAAAGGTAATTATCGTAAAAGGGTTAAAATAAAAACGGAAATATAATATTTATAATAAACTCGGATATAATACGTGTATTTATAAAGAAATTATAAAAACGTTTAATAATAAGGAATTTAATTAATTTAAATCGATTTATTACGTTATATTTTATTTTATTTAAAGTTTTTATTAAGGTATATTAAAAAGTGTTTCGTTAGCTTACATAGTGCGTTATCTTAAATAAAAATAACTTTATTAATTAATAAATTCTAAATCTTATAAATATTTATAAATTAATAATCAACAAACAATTAACTTAACTTTTAATTATTAACTTTTAAAATATTTATTTTTCTTTTTATAATTATAATTATTATAATGTAAATTATATAATTATATACTTATAAATAAACTTATTAAAGTTTTCGATTAAATATTATAACGTTATCCTTATATATTAAGTAAATATAATAAATTTTATATAAACTTTATTCAAAAAAATATATATATTTGAAAATAAAAGTAATTTAACGTTATTCCGTATCGAAATTGTTTTTTTCATTATATCCTTTAAACGTTTTATATTTCCGTTTTACACTTAAATATAAAATATTAAAAAAAAGTAACTATATTTTTCAAATTAATAATTCTTTAAAATTTAATTATCGTATGCGATTACTTACAAAAAAAATGTTATTTAGATTTTTTAAAACTTTTATCAAATATTCTAATGTTAAAATTAATATATTTTACTTTCGGTTTTTAAAATAAATATTCTAAATAAAGCTTAAATACCTCTCGGGAATAAATATAACGTATTTATATTTTTCCGGGTTTTTTATCGAAATTTACAAAATCAATAACAATTTTTTAATTTAATCGAAAACCTTTCGTTTTAAACTTACCACGTATTTATTTTTCAACTTCTACCTTATTATATATTTAATATTCGATTATTATAAAAATATTTTCAATAAATTCTCTTTGTATAAAATTATAAATAAACTATTATTTTAGCTTTTAAATAACTTAATTTAAAATATTATATAATACCGTTATCGGTCCGTAATAATTTTATTATTTATAAATTAACGTCTCGTTTATAAATTATAAAAGTTATATAAACAACCGATATATTAACAATTTCAATAATAAATTAATCGAACTTTTTTAATATCGTAATAATTACTTAATTATATTTATTTCGAATATAATTATTAATTTTCTATTTATTTTAGTAATAATTTGTTTAAAAATTACCGCAAAAAGATTAAATTATATATAAAATCCTTATAATAAATTAGATTATATAAACGTAACGTTTTTAAACTATTAAAACTTTAATATAATACGTTTATATCTCCGTATCGTTTAATCGGAACGAAATAATCTTTTACCGATACTTTATTATTTTAAATCGTTATTTTATAAGTCAAAGATTTATTAATAAAATTATAAATATATATATTAAATTTTAAATTTACAATAAATAAATTCCTTAAAAAATAAAACGTAACGTTATTGTTTTAGATTTATTAAAAATTAAAAAATACGCTAGGATTTGTTTTACTTACTGTAAAAATTAAGTTATCTTTTAAATAACTATCTTTTTAATATTTTTCGACTAGCGGTTAATTCTTTCCTTTCAAAATTAATCCGAAAATATTTAACTTTAAATATATATTACTATTTTATCGTTAAAACGAAAATTTACAGAAATTTTATTAAAAAATACGTTTTATAATAAGTTTTTTATATATTTAATTCTTAACGTTTTCGCTTATTACCGTTTCGATTTAAATTAAAACTTTTACTATTACTTTATTTTAACTTACGTTTTAAAACTTTTTCTTATAGTTAAAAATTATCTTTAATCTTTTCTTAATTATAATCGTTTTATTTAAAAAATCCGTAGATATTCCGTAAAACGTCGAAAATGTTACTATAATATTATTCGATATATATTATAAATAAATTATAATCTAATATTTTAAAAAAATTAACTATTACTTTTTAATAATTATTTTACCGTTATTAATTTTAAAAGTTTTATTATTTAAAATATAATTTTTTATATCTTAATAATAAAGACTAATATTATATATAAATCGTTAATTTATATAATTATTCTTTTCGTTTTTAAATTTTATAT
>QJNZ01001005.1:0-30691 GCA_004155055.1 Monosporascus sp. CRB-8-3 | reverse complement strand
CCTTTAATACGCGTTTTAATATATTTATCGAAATGCTTAATTTATTTTAAACCCAGTTTATTTATCGTCCAGCCGTTTTCGCTTACAGCAATTTTCCAGTCGGGTAAAAGTGGGTTATCGGCGAACCAGCGAAAAAGGTGGTTCTTCCCGGCAAGGATAATAAATAAAAGTAAGGCCCAATCTTAAAAGTTAATAGTTTGTATTACCGTAAACCATTCCCTATTCCCTTATTACGTTTATCTAGGTTTTTTACGTCTTTCGGCATTTATAATTACCATACCTATTACCATAAAAAAATTTATAAAAAACTTTATTTTGTCGAAGTTGTAAATATTTTCCTTTATAATACCGTATTTTACGATTATAACCCGAATAAATTTAAATTATTTACGAAATACCTCTAGATTTTCGCATAAAACCCGTTAATAATTTATTTTTCGATTTAAACGCATTTTAAATTTATATTACCGTTTAACAAAATTAAATACCCAGTTAACCCCGATACGTTTTGCAACGCGTTATATAAATAACAAATTCGTTATATCTTTAACGTACTAACGCTAAACGGGAAACGTTTACGTATTTAAGTTAAGGATTTATTCGATAATTAATTTTTTTTCAGTCGGCGTTAATTTTCGTAAATTGGAAACAATATCGGGTCGGGCGTATTTGCCATTAATTCGCGTTTTTAAGGTAGTAAATAGGATATTATAAATAAAACTAAACTTTCTATAACTAAGTTTCGGGTTTCGTTTTTTAACCTAAACGGCTAGGTTCATTTTCGCTTTTTTTATAAGCCGTTCTATGTTGTAATTATTAAGAAATAAGTAATTAAAGTTAAAAAGTTAAAATAATGAAAAAAATATATAGCTCACTTATATATATAGCTTACTTGTGTGGTACGTTATATTATAAATATAATAATTTAAAGTTATTCGGAACGGTAAATATAAACTTTGTAAATAATTACGAATTAATAAAGTTTATAATAAGCTATATATTCTTTATAGTTAAAACATTTATTTTATAAATTTTAAAATTATAAAATATTATTATTAAATATATTACGGAAATAAAATATATAAAAGTAGGAATAGTAATTATAAAGGTAATTAAAATTAAAAACTTTTTAACAAAGTTAAAGCTTATACTTAAAAATCTTATTTTTATCTTAAAAAATAATATAAATACGTTTAAATAAGTAAAAAAGATATAGATAATACGAAAAAAGTATTATATTCGAATTAAATATTATTACGTATATTAAAAAGTTTAAAAAGGAAATATTAATTTTTAATACGTAAAAAACAAAGATAATCCTGCCGACGGATTTATAAAGCTATTTAATAAGGCAGATTTCGAACGGTTTATAATTAATTTAAAACTTAAAAAAATATAAAAAAAGTTAAAAAATACTTAAAATTTAATTAAAGCAATTAGCAAAAAAATAGTCCCGCTAAACTTCTTTTATACGGGAAAAAGGGCGTTCCCCTATTAAAACCTGTTTTTCGTTATTGAAAACGATAACTACGGTATTTTTTTTACAATTACCCGAAGGTATCTACTTACCTGTTAGTTTTAGTAACTTTTTATAAAATTATTTATTTATACGTGCTTATAACCCTTTACGTTAATCTTTACCTAAAGGCGTTAACATTTTATATATGGCTTATAATTAATTAATATTTTTTAATTAACCGGAAAATTTTTTTACTTAATAGCTTTTTATAAGGGGGGATTTAAAAAGTAATAATTTTAATTATTTATTAATATTACCGTTAAAAAATAGAACCGATTTTTAAAATTATAAAACCTCTAACGTAATAGGTTAGCGTATATAAAGCGTTTTCCTATATTAACGCCTAACCTGGTCCGAAACGTTTCGGAAAAAGTGGGCCCCATGTTCCGGAACGGTTACGAAAAAACGGTAAAGCGAAAAGGCCGGCTTTTTGGTATAACGGTTAATTACGCAGCCTTATTTTAAACGAAAATAACGGAAATAAAAGTTTAAATCCCATATAAATTGAAAATTTTAATAACTTTTTAATAAATTTTCCTAAAGTTTTAAATTTAATTTTAAAAGATTACGTAAATAAGGTTACTTAACGTAAAAGGGCGTATCGGTAATTAGTATTTTTAGGTGCCTGTGGCTGGTGTGTTTAGGTTGCAGATGCTGCCTAGGACAGCCTTTATCCAGGAACCATCCTTTGTATAGTTAAACGTATATGTAAGGGCGATTGCCCCTAGATTTCTTCAGTCTTTCCTAGAATAACCATGCGCACTTTGCCAGATTCCTGCATTTAATTACTGTGACTGCTGACAAATAGTTTCTAATATAGATTTTGAAAATTTTGTATGAGATTGCCGAAAACGAGCCTAAAAAATCACAACTTTTTATCAGGCCCTATTTTTGAGGTTTGTGTTTTTATGGGCCCTTTTTGTAGATCGGTATTTAAAATACCAAAGCCCTAGCTACAGCTGCGCCGCAGGCGCAGCTACAACCGCAAAAATAGGGCCTGATTTTAATGAGGCAACCCATACTTAGAATATTAGCTACCAGTCGATTTACGTCGAAAAGGGTCGGTACATCCTTCGGGGCTAGAATTCGATCAGGCCTGCTTTATTGCAATAGCTCGTTAACCGCCAAGTTTTCAGGTCAAAAAAACCAATGCTTTGCAAATTTACGCACGACCGACCCGCGCGACGACAAGAAACGTATCGAGAACACCAAGGGCGGTCCGCTAAAAGGCTTATACCAGTGGATTCTTAACCATCCCGATTTCCGACAATGGCGCGATAACGAACACAGCCGGCCACTCTGGATTAAGGGCGACCCTAGCAAAGGCAAAACCATGCTGCTTTATGGAATTATAAACAAATTAAGTCCGACGACGAAACTAGTTACCCCGGAAACTAATACGTTACTTTCTTATTTCTTTTATTAAATTACCGACTTACATATTAATAACGTTACAGCTATATTACGTAATTTAATTTATTTACTTATAAAATAATAATTATCGTTTATTTTTTACGTATAAAAACGGTATAAAAATATAAGAAAATATTTTTTTTAAAAATACAAATTTATAAACCGCCTTATTAAATGTTTTTACTAATATTTTACGTGATTTAAATTTAAAAAAAGGCGTATTTAATTATCGACGCATTCGACGAATATAAAATAAGTTTTAACCGGTTTTTGGATTTTATTATTTAAAATATAACGTTTTTTACGTTAAATAAATTATATCCAGTTATAATAAACCCGATATTAAACGGTATTTAAAACCTAATAATATATAAACGAAACTAAACTTTAAATTAAAGAGGAAAATAAAATTTATATTTTAAATTATCGATATTTATATTAAATATAAAATATTTTAATTTAAACTATTAAAAGATAATAATTCGTTCTGGTATTATATTTTAAACGTTTTTCGTTAAGAAACCGACGATACGTTTTTTTAAATAATTTTTATTATTTAAAAGTTCGAAAAAGTTAAAATTTAATATATATGTCGGCAATTGGTGCTTTTAGGTGCTTACGGCTGGTGCGTCTAGGCTATAGATGCTGCTTAGAATAGCCTTTATTTAGGAACTATCTTTTATATAGCTAAACGTATATGTAAGGGCGATCGCCTTTAAATTTTTTCAGTTTTTCCTCTAATAACTAATATATATTTTGCCAGATTTTTGCATTTAATTACTGTGATTGCTAATATGGTAACATTTTTTAATTAATTAGTAACCGTAATACGTTAAATAGAGTGGTTATTTACAGGTTAAGTTAATAAAGAAAGTATAAGATTTAAAAAAAAGTTGTTTAGTTAATTTAAAAGAAAGTAAGCGGTTAACGATAGCAAACGAATAATAAGAACGTATTTTAAGGTAATTCCTTATAGTCGAACAAAGTAGCTTATCCGATAAGGGTTTTATTTTTATACGGGATAGGAAGTATACGAATAATGATTTATTTTTTTTTCTTTTCGATTAGAAGGATTTTTAAAACGAAAAGTTTTATAGTAAAGGGGAAGAATAAGAGTTTACGATAGATATAGCGGCAGGAAAAAAACTTGTTTTTAAGACTTTTACAGAAAAAGTTATATTGCCTTAATAATAACAGTTAAAAGATTAATATAAAACTTTTATATAAAAATAACAGCTTTAATTAAAATTAAACAAGCTTTATATATCCCTAGGTATTAACTTAAATAAAATTAAAAAAAACGTTAAGGTACGAAAATATAAATATAAGTTGGTCGAAAATAAAATTAAAAATTTAAAGTTTTAATAAAAGAAAAAAGATGATATAATAAAGTGAATGAATAATATCGTAAAGCAATTATTAGATATACTTTAATTCGGAGGCGTACCTTAATAAAAACCGCTTTAATTAAAGGTAATACGGAGCTTATGAAATGTAAGTACTTGCAGAAACGTTTTATAAGATATTTAAGGGACGGGAGGTTTATAAAAAGCCTTTATTGCCGTCGAAAGCGATATAAAAAAGATTAACCCCCTGAGAAAAGGCGAAACGCAGCCGAAAAAGTAATTTACTGAAAAGTTTAATCCTTTAAAGAAAAAAAAAAGCGAAAAAAAAAATTACGTAAAGAAAAAAGTATAATATATAGGGACCCCGACGATTCGAATAGGTCGCCTTTAAACTCGTCCAGAGGTTTCCGAAAACGAAAAAGCCGTCGTAATAGTTCCCCTAGTATCCCTAGCAGCTTTTTAAGCCTTAATAGCTTAGATAATTTTAATAAGTTAAGCGTTTACTTAAAAAAAAAAGGATTTTAAGAAGTTTAATAATAATATAAAGTTACGTTAGAAACGTTTTAATTTTTCGCTAGATAAGGAGAATTATTTAGTAAATTAAGCTAATTAGGAGCTTTAAAGTAACGTTTTAACTTTTGTCCTTAAAAAAATTAGCTATAAGGATGGAATAAAATTAAAATAGCTTAATTAGTTACGTTTCGCGAAAGTTATTATTAAAACGCATAAAAGGGCGTTATTAAAGTTGATTATAGGTATTAAAAAAGAAACGAAGATATTAAAGACTTTTAAGAAGATTTACGTAATTATAAATAAAGCTAGGTAAAGGTTTTTTTAGAAAAAGCTTAGTAAAATTACATATAACGGAGGTAACCCTGTACAGTTTATTACGAAATTTTAAAAACTATTGCGAAAAATTAAAGGTTGTAATATAAAGCTCGGATTAAAAAAAATAAATTACTATATTCCTTACTGCTATAGAGGATTACGCTAGCAGCTGGTATAAGACGATTTAATTAATACTTAGGTAAACCAGTTATTTTTTCTAGTAGTTAATCGACGATTTTAACAGCGAATTTTATAACCGTACTAATAAAAAGAAAAACGGGAAATCTTATAACGCCTAAAAAAGTAAAGAAAAAGGAAATAATAATAATAACTTCCGAGATAACAGGCCTGCATAAAATAAGAACGGAAAACTACTTTATTTTAACTATAGCAAATACGGATACTTAGCGAAAAATTACCTTAAGCCGTAAAAGGAGAAAAACGGCAAAAAAAAAAAAAAAAAAAAAAAAAAACGTAACTAACGTTAAGGTAACAATAAACAGAATAATTAAAGCAATAACTTTCGTAACGCCTATAGTAATAATAAGAACGAAAAGTAATTTATTTTTAACGGCTTAAAGAATCTGTACCGATTAAACGGAAAGATTTTTAACGCCCGCGTTAAAGAATAATAGTTAGAAGACCTTATATAGTAATATAATGAAATAATTTAAAAGGTAGCCTAAAAAGCTTTAATAACTGAACGCCTTAAAGCCCGGGAAGCTTTAATAAATAAATGTACTGAAACTTAAATAACTAATTACTTAAAGCTATAAAAGGGTAAGCGTTTTAAAGGAATTATTATAGGAAATATTATGTTTTTATACGTTTACTTTTTCTGCAGGAATAATTTAAATAAGCTGCTTTGGGATTTAAAAGCGAACGTTAATATTATAAATAATATTAGCGATTTTAAAAAGAATATTATAATAAATATTAAGTCCAGGGGAATCCAGATTATAACGGGTAAAAAACTTGTAATTGCTATTTTTATTAGTATTGTTAAATGGCCCTTAAAAAGGTTTAATAAAAAAAGAAACGAAATTATAATTAAGTATACGTTATATATTAATAACTTCCTTTTAAAAGTATTTTCCGAGGAGATATTTTATAAAAAAGGAGGATATTTAAATTGTAACGTTTTAATAAGCTTTAATAAAATTTAGTTATTAATAATTAATGTTTTTCGAAAAAAAATTTTTTTGTGGTTTTACGGAAAGCCGGAACTTATTATCAGGGCTTTAAATTTAATAAACCATAAGAATTATCAATAGGGATTTGTATTAGGGGAAGTATCTAATGAAAAAAACGGCAATAGCCTAGTAGATAGTTTAAGACGTATGTTTTCGAACGTTTTTAAGAATGGGAAAGTTTTAATAACGGACGAAATTATAAAAAAAGTTATTTTTTAATACTGCTGCTTTTATTACTTTAATACCGAATAATTAATATGGATTATTAAGAGGTTTACGGGGATAAATTTAGATTTTAACGATATAAAAAATATCTTTTATACGGCGTACGACGAAAAGAAAATACGGAAAATATTATTTATAAATTTTTAAAAATAAGGGAAATATAAAAAAAAAATTATTTAGTACGATATAAAGTTAGTTAAGCTTATTAATATCGAAAATAAAGGTTATTTTAGTTTTATTACAAACGATTTATTACGTTATAAAAAATATTATTTATTTAAAAATAAGGATAAGGTTTAATAAAACCTATACGTATATATTACGTAAATTACAAAATATTTGGAAACGTTATTACTGGACGAAAAAAATAAACGTAAAAAAATGTAAATTTTATGTTTTAACGGCGGTAGGAAATTCGGTATAATAATAATTAAAAACTTTTACGCCATAAAAAATATCGAACTGGTAATTTTTAACGTATATAATCAATATTAAAACGGAGTTGCAAAACGAAAAATATAATTTTTATAAAACGAAATACGTATAACTTTTATGCAAATAAAAATCCTTATATATTTTTAAAACTTTATAATAAAAGTAATAACGTATATTGTTAATAAAATAAGTTAGTTTACGGTAAAAGATGTAATATTAATCGAATATTTTAAAAATATATTCAAACCGAATAAATTATATAAACCCGATAACGGTTATTTCCGAATTCTCGGTAGTAAGTATATAGTTTTAATTAATAAAAATTATCGGATTAAATTAAAAAAATTAGCAGCCCGTAAAATAAAAGGAATATTATTAAGTTATTAAAGGATATATAATTATAAAATATAACTGTTAAAAAGCGGTAAATTATTTATAATACCGTATATTATTATTTACGAAAATTTAGAAAAGTTAGGCAAATTTTTTAACTTTAAAGATATTATCCGATCATTTTTATAACCCGTATAAAAACGTTTAAAATACCGTTAAAAGCAGGGCGTAGGAATAAAAAATAAGGATAATAACGTTATTTTAAAGGACGATATAAATTAAGAAACTAAATAAGTAAAACGCAAAAAGGGATGCCTGAAAAAGATTGTCCCTAAGCTATATACCTTAAAAGCCTTAGATAAAACCCTAAAATTAATTTAAAAATTAAAGTTAACTTTAACCCAAAAGGGCGAAAGCGAAGGTAACCTATATACTTTCTATTTTAACCCATTAACGTCGAGTAACGATAAAAACCGTCTTAATAACTTTGGAAACGCCGATTAGGTTATCTAGAACGTTTACGAATACGAACAAGTAATTAATATATTAAATATTAACATTTATAAGTTGTTTATTGTTATAAATAACGGCCCGACCTTAAAGGAAGTTATGAAAAGCCCAAAATAAAAGATATAACTTAAAGCTATCTTTATAAAAATTAAAGAAAACCTTTTACGCGGAACTTTTAAGTTTACGCTTTTTGGCAAGGTTATTTAAAGGCACCTTATTAATGCTAAATAAGTGTTAAGAAAAAAATATACGTTCATAAGGGAACTGGAGAAATATAAGACACGTATTTACGTAAAAGGATTTATATAGCAAAAAAGAATTAACTATAACAAAACGGTAATAAATACCGTAAAAATAATGTACTAGAAAATTTTAATAACGTTAATTACTTTTTTAAGGTGGTATATATTCCAAATAAATTTTATTATTACGTATTTAAACGGTAAGTTAAAGGAAGATATTTATATAAAATAATTTCCGATATTAAAGGAATATTTTAATACGTATTTAAAGGATAGAGAGATATATAGCTTTTCCCTTAAAAGGGTTATTAAATTGATAAACCTATTGTACGGTTTAAAGTAAGCCGGAGCCGTTTAACAGGAAAAAGTAAGGGAAATATTTGCAAAATAAGGCTTCCGTTTATTGATTTTAAATAACGCGATATATTATGATTTTAAGATAAGAAACGTTATCGTTTTATACGTAAATAATTTCCTGTTTTTCGGTTTTAATAAATAACGTTTTAAGGATATCGCTAAAAAAATTACTAAGAACGTTTTAATTAAGGATTTAGGTAATACGGACTGGTACTTAGGTATATAAATTATCTGTTCCTTATTAATAAGAAATGTTAGGCTAGATTAATAATAATACATTAAGAAATTACTGAAATTATTTAACTTAAACGAAATAAGAAAGGAGCTTATATTATTCGTTAAGGATTATTTAAAGTACGTTATAAAATATAACGGTATAGCTGGTAAAAAAGAAACGTTTAAATATATAAATTTAATAAGAAAATTTAATTTCTCGAATTGTATTAATAGATTAAATATAACGTTTGTAACGTTAATTTGGGTAAGGTTTATAAGTAATCCGTTACTTAAATATTAAAAATGTATTAAAAAACTGCCGAAATATTTAAACGGTATATTAAATATGTTTTTTCGGTATTAAAAGCTATAAGAAAATTATTTATATTATAAATATAATAACTTAAGGTTATTCGAAATAATGGATATAAGTTTTATAAATAACTGTAAGTTAATAAAGTCCATAATTAGTTATGTATTTTTTATAATTAAAACGTTTATTTTATAAATTTCGAAATTATAGGGTGTTATTATTAAATGTATTACGGAAGTAAAGTACGTAAAAGCAGGAATAATAGTTATGGAAATAACTGGAATTAGAAATTTTTTAATAAAGCTAAGGTTTATGTTTAAAGGTTTTATTCCTATTTTAAAAGATAATATAAGTACGTTTAAATAGGTAAAAAAGATATAGATAATACGAAAAAAACGTTATATTCGAATCGAATATTATTACGTACGTTAGAAAGTCCGAAAAGGAAATATTAGCTTTTAATACGTGGAAAGTAAAGATAATCCTGCCGACGGATTTATAAAGTTATTTAATAAGGTAAATTTCGAACGGTTTATAATTAATTTAGGATTTAAAAAAATATAAGAAAAATTAGAAAATATTTAAGATTTAGTTAAAGTAATTGGTAAAAGAATGGTTCCGTTAGATTCCTTTTATACGAGAAAAGGGGTGTTCCCTTATTAAAACCTGTTTTTTGTTATTAAGAACGATAACTGCGGTATTTTTTTTACGATTACTCGAAGGTATTTGTTTACCTGTTAATTTTAAGGCTTTAATTTTTTATGAAATTATTTATTTATATATAGCTATAACTTTTTACGTTAATTTTTACTTAAAGGCGTTAATATCCTATATATGGTTTATAGTTAGTTAATATCTTTTATTAACCGGAAAGAAACCTTTATTTAATGGCTTTTTGTAAGGGGGGATTTAAAAAGTAATGATTTTAATTATTTATTAATATTGCCGTTAGAAAATAGAACTGATTTTTAAAGTTATAAGACCTTTAATGCAGCAGGTTGGCGTATATAAAGCGTTTTTTTATATTAACGCCCAGCCTAGTTCGAAGCGTTTCGAAAAAAGTGGGTCCCGTGTTCCGGGATGGTTACGAAAGAACGGTAGAGCGAAGAGGCCGGATTTTTGGTATAACTTACCTCACTAAAATCAGGCCCTATTTTTGAGATTGTGGCTGCGCCTGCGGCGCAGCTGTAGTTAGGGCTTGTATTTTAAGTACCGACTTACAAAAGACCTACAAAAATACCTAAATCTTAAAAATAAGGCTTAATAACAAGTTATGATTTTTTAATTCCGTTTGGTACGTTTTTATATAAATTTTTCAAAATCTATATTGGAAACTTTTAAATAAAATAATAATAACAAATAATTAAAAATTAACAAAAAATACAGTTATATACAGCTTTAAAAGGGCTTTTTAACCGTATATATAACTTCCCGATTGGGGCTGGTTTGGTTAAAATATTAAAGAATAAAGTGAAAATTTCCGATTAATGCATATTTTTTAATCGGAACGCCCTTATGGCTGCGATATAATAACCATAACCCGTACGGCCAAAAAAATAGCTGGACGGGCTTTTCCTATATTAAATTACCTTTGGAAAGCTTATAGCAAAATAATATACGTAATAATTACGTTATCGTAACCATAAAGGCGTTCCGAATTTAATTAACCTTAACCTTCTTATAGCTATAACGTAATAACTATAACCCGTACGGCCGAAAAAATTGCTAAACGGGCTTTTCCTATATAAAATATATTAAGGAAGCCCGGTATATAATAATACAACCGGTAATTATACTGTCGTAACCATAAAGGTATTACGGTTGCTTATTTTCCGGACTTAAATTTAACCGTATTAACTGTAATTTCCATTTAAAAAAATGGGAAAAATTTCTATATGCATATTAACTTATATTCGACGCATATATAAAATATTAAACTTATCCGATATTATTTAGTTGTATTATAAAGATTTTTCCTGTTAAATATTAAATTTATTTAAATAAATAGGAAAAAATAAGAAGAAATTAATAATTTTGGTAATAACGTACTAAACGGACCCCCTATTCGCATAACTACAATTCAGGCCTCGTTCGTTTATTACGGAAATACGTATTTTAATTAGCTGAAAAAAAAGTAGTACATAAGCTATAAACGAGCGAGGCCTAAGCTAGCTGAGGTAAGGTATAACGGTTAATTGCGCAGCCTTATTTTAGACGAGAATGACAGAGATAAGGGTTTAAATTCTATATAGACTGAAGATTTTGATAACTTTTTGATGGATTTTCCTAGAGTTTTAGATTTGATTTTAAGAGATTACGTGGATAAGGTTATTTGACGTAAGAGGGCGTGTCGGCAATTGGTGCTTTCAGGTGCTTACGGCTGGTACGTCTAGGCTGTAGATGCTGCCTAGGACAGCCTTTGTCCAGGAACTATCTTTTGTACAGCCAAACGTATATGTAAGGGAGATCGCCCCCAGACTTGTTTAGTCTTTCCTAGAATAACTAATGCACACTTTGCCAGATTCCTGCATTTGATTACTGTGACTGCTGACAATATATAATAAACAATTAATACCGTATTAAAAAATTTAAATAACTTATACATTCGAATAATATAGCAAATTTAACGATAAAAAAAATAACTTGGAATTTTATTAATTTATATTTTTACTAGTTACGTTAATATATTATTTATTTTATTTACTTAAGTTAAACGTAATATCCGGATTATTTAACGTAATTTTAAATAAGGTTACATATATAAAAAATGTTATAAAAATAAGCGGTTTATTATTTATTATTTAAAACGGCTAAATTTTTATTATTTACCAGTCGGCGAAAAATTATTTATAAAAAACGTATTATTTATTTTAACGAACCGGAATTATTTAAGGATATATAAAAATTAATAAACGTTTATTTAATGTAATATTAATATTAAAGCGGAAAAATAATAAGCTTATTTTAAAATAAAATATTTATAATTTTAAAAATTTCGAATTTAAATTAAAAAATATAAAACCGCTTAATCCGAATTTTTTTTTATTTCTTTACGATATTTTTATTAGTTTTAAGTTAATTATTTTTTAAAAGTCGATAACAGTAAATGTAAAAAAATGCTAGCGGATAATAAGATAATATTTAAGTTTTTAAAAAAACGGATTTTCCGTTAACTTAAAAAGTCTTTTTTTTAACACTTTTAAACAGGGTATTATTAATATAATAGTTTTTATATGTTATTTAGATATAATTATAACCGTTATCGTTATATTTAACGCTAATTACTTTTAATAATTAAATATAAAATTTTAATTTATTAAATTCTTAAAAAATATCGAAAGATTTATTCGTAATTACGAGTTAATTATAAAACGAATTTCGTTATAAATATATAGCTCCGTATTTATATTTAATTTAATAACGAACGTAATTAAATATATATAATAATAAAAAGGATATTATTTGTTAAAATAGCTATAAATATTAAAAATAACTGGTATATATACAGGTAAGTATTCGAAAGATATAACGGTTTAATTAACGTAATAGTATTTTTGCCAGATAGTAAAGTATTAATATAAGTTTTAAACGATTATACGATCCGGCTTTAAAATATAATAATAAGCGTATTTTAAAAAAAGTTTAAGAGGTATAATAATTAAGTTAGCGTAATAAGGTTTTTGCCGGATAATAAAATATTAATATCGATTTTAAACGATTTTATAATCCGGTTTTAAAATATAATAACCGATATATATTAATAAACGTTCGAAAAATATAATAATTCGGTTAACGTAATAACGTTTTCGTCGGACGGCAAAACGTTTATATTGGTTTTAATTAATTATATTATCCGGTTTTAAAATACGGTAACCGGCGTATACCGGTAAATATTCGAAAGGTATAATAATTAAATTAACGTAATAACGTTTTTAGTAAACTGTAAAACGTTTACGTTAGTTTTATATAATTATATTATTCGGTTTTTAAATACGATAACTAGTACGTACCGGCAAACGTTCGAAAAATATAATAATTAAATTAACGTAATAATATTTTTACCGGACGGTAAAACGTTTACGTCGGTTTTATATAATTATATTATCCGGTTTTGAAATATAATAACCGGTACGTATCGGCAAATGTTCGAAAGGTATAATAATTCGGTTAACGTAATAACGTTTTTGCCGGACGGCAAAACGTTTGCGTCGGTTTTAGTTAATTATACTATCTGGTTTTAAGATACGGCGACCGGCGCGTATTAGCAAATGCTTAAAAGGCATAGCGATTAAGTTAACGCAGTAGCGTTTTCGCCGGAGGGTAAAACGTTCGCGTCGGTTTTATACGATAATACTATCCGGCTTTGGGATGCGGTCGAACGTTTTTCGTTTTCCGAGAATAGTCGGTATTTCGAAATAGACCGAGGGCTGTTAAATATAAGCATAAACGTTAACGCTTTAAGTAGTCCTGGAGACCAGAAATTAGCCAGTGGTTTTCTCTTTGTTAGTGACGATTAAGTTACGAGAAATGGAAAGAGCTTTTTTTTAGCTTCCTGCCGATTATCGGGTAATATATATAGTTGTTTACGATTATACGTTCGTCTTATGATATTTTTTTATAGCTAAGTAACATTTTTTCGATTTGCTTTTATTAAGTAAATAATATAATGTTATAAATTTAATATTTTTGCTTAAGTAAAGGGCTTAAGAGATATAATTGCTTTATAGTATAAGTTTTCGTTACGGACGTAATAGTTATTATTTATTATATTTCTTATAGGAACATATACGTCCGAAGTATTTAGTTAGCGTACTTTCCGCCGATGGCCGAGATATTTTGCGATAGAAACATGTTGCGGCCGTGATGTTGCAATCTGATTTGTGGCGTCGAAGCAGTTAGGCTCCAGATCGAAGGATGCTTGCGGCATTCCGTTTACCTTTACCTTGCCGTTCCTTACGTGACGGCGCATTTTGTTTCGAAGATAACGAGATTTAGTAGTTAACCGGTTAGGTCCCGGCGTGACGTTTTTACCGATTGATTAGGGCTTGCCCTTTTAATTAATCCGATAGCGCGTTCGTATAACCTTGCGCTTATACTTTATAACCTGGGGAAGTACGAGAAGTTCGAGGAACTTTATTAGCAGGCGTTAAGTTTATGGACGGAAATGCTTGGCGTAAAGTATCCCGATACGCTTAGAGGAATAACCAAATATAAAAGGCCTTGCTTAAAATTCTAAAGTACAAAGCCAGATTTCATTTTATTCCTAATTTCTCCCTAAACCCTCCTTTTCCTAAGCTTCCCTCCCCGAGCCCTAACAAACAAATCCTACGTCCCAGAGTCACGGATTCCTGGCGTACCTCCCAGGCCTCGATCCCGGGTTAGGAATACAACCCGTACACAGAAGATCCGGCTTATCTCCTGGTTCCGTAAGGTCATTTACAAAAGAACGCTGTTCGCAATCGGGAAACCTAAGCATCCATATCTCTAAGTAAACCGAACGCCACAAAATTAATTAACCAGTACAAAGCTGTTTAGCAAAAACCGGCAGTACTCGACGAAAGGACTTCGAGAATGACTTGACCCAGTCGCTTCGTCGAAGTTCGACGCCATGGACGTTTATCAAATAGGCTCTGAAATAATCCAAGTTTTTCAGTTTTACCCTTTCCTTTTTGCATTTAAGATGGTCGCAAAAGATAAGATTGCATTCCTCTTGGTTTTTCATCCTTTTCAAATGCTCGCGGTCAAAGTGGTTATTCATCGCAGAAGGCCGAGAAAATGGGAATACTTTAGTTTCGTATGGCAGCATTTCATCCTTAATACACCGAGAACACTGCGTCTTTTGCATAAGAAGCGAGAAGGGGTCCGGCGCAAGAAACTTGTCAGATATAAGGGATATCTGTTAGCTAGCAGGGGGTGCTAAACGCACCCTAAATACGAAAAGGGTCCTTCTAATCGGAAGATATATATTCCGTTACTAGGCTATAGAAAAGCTGTACGCGTGCGAGAAACATACGTAACTTAGCCTAATATAACAATATAATTAATATTCCTTATATCTGATAATTAAAAATTTTATTCGTTTAATTCGCGTTATTATTAATTAATTAACTATTGCTAAAACGATATAGGCGGTATATTAGTAGTAATTATTCGTATATTTTATTAATTATAATAATAACGGTATCGTTAATATCTTCCGTTATTTATAACGGACCTAAGGACTGGGACCGTTTTAAGGGCGAATTTTAAGTTAAAGCGTAAGCTTTTAATATATAGGATTATATTAATTCTAATTAATTACTTTCGTAGTTTATTAAATTAACAAAACCTAATATAACCTTATATTCGAAAAGATAAATCCGTTATACGATACAAATTAATATTCTAAGTAATCTTTTAATTATATTTATATTTTCCGGAAAAATTTACGAAAAAATTAATTATATTAATTATTTAATGAATACCTTTAAAATAACGACCGAAAGTAAATAAGCTTATAATTAGGATTTTACGGTATATATTTATAAGGATTGTAAATATAATACCTTTCGAAAAAGTAATAACGATTTTATAAAATAGGTGTTGGAGTTACTATTTTTAATGATTAAAAAAATAAATTTCCTTTTAGAAAAAAATTTACGAAAATAGTATATTAAGTTAGTTAAATCCGGTAAGGTGTACGATAATAAGTTCCTGATTAATATTTAACGAAAATATCGTAAAAGGTTGAAGTAAGTTTCGAAGTTAGTAAAGAAGTTAAACGAATAAATTATAAGGTAGTAAGAGATTATGGCTTAGGGATAACGATATAGAGTTTTAAAAACGAAAATAACGGTTGTATAGGTTAACGATTTGTATATAATACTGGTTTTTATTATAAGGATTTGGATAATTATATTTTAGATAATAAAGAAATTAGAAATTAATAATAGTACGATTAGTTATTAAGAAATAGTGGTTAATTTTTTAAATTACTGGATTATGTTTTATTTATAACCTATATTAAAGAATATTAAAGTAGTATTTCCGATGTTTTATAAGATATTTGCGGACCTCTTTAATTAAAATGATTTTAATTAGGAGAAGATTAAGGATAATTTTTAATTACGAAGAAGGACCTTAGAGCGTAGGTCGAAACGAGACGGTTATAAAGGTTCTTAAATGGGCCGAAATAATAGTAGTGATAAGCGAAAGCGTTAAAAATTAGATGTATAAAGGATTAAATACAAAGCGTGCCTAAATTTTACGTATAAGTTACTTTAATATTATTATGCGTTTTTTAATAAAGTTTTAGCAAAATTTAAGCTTAGTAAAGTAATTTTAATATTAATCTAAAACCGAATTACTTTCGATTAGTTTTTAAAGGAAAAGATTAATCGTTTATTAAAAGTTATGGAAAAAATAATTACTTAAAAGATAAATTAACTTTTAAAGGGAATAAAACAGGTTCTAATGTATTTTTTAATTTTTAATTAACGTAATACGATAAATACTATGTTTTACCTTTTAAAAAATTCGTTTATTTTAAATTTAGGATTTATAATATATATTTTTAACTTTATTAATAAATTTTTAAATTATAAGATAACGATTTAAAATGACGGAATATACGTAAAGAATAGTTTCGTCCCGATTAAAGGATACGGAAAAATAAATATATTATTTTAAAATTTTAAGGGTTTAAGAATGTTACGTTTGTACGATATAGCTTATTACGAAGATTTCGTATGTAATTTAATATTTTTTCGGTAGTTCCGAAAAAAAGGGTATTAATAAAATAACCGAGAAATTAATAATTTTATTCGAAATAAATTTAATTAATTTGTTATTAAAAATATTAACGTAATAATTACCTATATAGTTTTTATATTTTATAAATGAAACGTTAATTTATATATAGTAAGATTATTACGAATTCCTAACGGTATAATTTAATATCTAAGATTAAGATAACGTATTAAATAAGCGAGCTGCGCGGATAAGCGAGCTGCGCGGTTTTTGGCACCTTGCAACAATTAATTTAAATAACTTAATAATAACATATCGCATTAATTCAAATTAATCGGATTTTTTTTCGCTAGACGTTTTTACAGTTTTTTTATAAGTGTGCGTATTATATCCGGGTTTGCCGTAAACGTTATATTTCCATTTTTTCGTCTTAACCTTTTTACGACAATTACCTTTAACCGTTATTAGTTGTATTTTTTTATTACCCCTTTTCTTTTCGGCCAAAAAAGTTTATCCTTTTTATATAGTAAGTATCCCTTCTTTTTAAAAACGTTTATTTTTAATTTTCCGATATTTGTTTAAAATATAGTTGGTTTTGCGTAATTAAGCGGTTTTTTGTTTAAGGAAAGTAATTTTATGCTAAAGTACCAGTTAATTTTTGGTTAAAAGATTAACCGATTTAATAATTTTTGTCGGCGAGTTACCCTGGTAATTTTTAATTCATTTTTATAAGTAACGTCCTTATTTTTTAACTTTTTTAATATTCCTAAGAGTTTTTACAGGTAAGGAAATAAAACCGGCCGAGGTTAACGGGAAAATAGTTAACGTAAATATAATTAAAGGAATTTCGAATTCGGAAAAAACGGTATTAAAATTAAATAAAACAAAATTAATTGCGGTAAATCCGGATTTAATATTATCGAACGTTATAATAGTTTTAAACGTACTGTAAAAACCGGCAAGGAAATCATTTTTGGCGATATAGATATAATAACGTTATATTAAGTTTTCGATATATAACGAATAAACGCGTTTTAAAAAAGAAAAATAAAATACGTTAAAAGGTTAGAATTTATGTAACGAATATGCGGGTATATAAAATGTAATAATATCGTAATTAACGTAATATTTTTCGAATTTTATTAAATAATAACTTTCGTAATTATCGAAAATAAAAAAACGTTTCGATTTTTTTATATACGTTCGGGTATAGTAATTGAAATATTGAACTTATTTTAAATTTAATTCGTTCGTTATTTAATTATTATTATTTAATATAATTTTTAACCGGTTATTAATAATAAGTTATTATGGAACCAGGATTTAAAATAATTTTTCCCCGTTATAATAATAAATAACGGTATAATTTAATTTTAGGAATTAATAATTTAAATAATTATAATTTATTTTTTATTTTTTTATTAAATTTATTTAAACTTTTTACGTTTTTCGGTATTAGTAATTATTATGCCCGTTATTATAAAAAACCTTATTAAAAATTTAATTTCGTCGAAATTGTAAATATCTTTTTCCGTAATACCGTATTTTACGATAATAATCCGAATAAATTCGAATTATTTACGAAATATTTTTAGATTTTTGCATAATACCCGTTAATAAATAATTTTCCGATTTAAATACGTTTAAAGTTTTTATTACCGTTTAATAAAGTTCGATGCTTATTTAATTCTGACGCGTTCTGTAACGCGTTAGGTTAGTAATAAATTGGTTATATTTTTAACGTATTAAAGCCGGATAAGAAACGTTTGTATATTTAAGTTAAGGATTTGGTCGATAATAGATTGTTTTTCGGTTAACGTTAATTTTCGCGAATTAGGTACGGTATCGGGTCGGGTAAATTTATTATTATATCGGGATTTTAAAGTAAAAGGTATAATTATGTATATAAAACTAAATTTTATATTAGAAAGTTTAAGGTTTTTTTTTAACTTAAATAGTTAAGTTTATTTTAGTTTTTTTATAAGCTGCTTTATAAAGGTAATGTTAAGAAATGAATAATTAAAGTTAGATAGTGAGAAAGTTGAAAAAACCGCGCAGTTCGCTTGTCCGCGTAGCTCGCTTATTTGATACGTTATTTCAAGTTCGAAATAATTGCCTAGTTATAGTTCTATATAAAAAGAGTATATTTAAAGAGTTTTATAAGAGTTAAATGCTAAATATATAGCAAAGTAAAGGCTAAAAGGTAAATACGCTAAGAGCTAAAGGAAGAAGTTTTTTAATAAAGATAATAAATTGTTATTAATTTTATAAACTTTAAAGAAAACCCGGAAAAATATAAATATACTATATTTGCTACCGATAGGTATTTAAGCTTTATTTAAGATATTTATTTTAAAAACCGAAAGTAAAATATATTAATTATAATGTTTAAATATCTTTTAGGAATTTGAAAAAATTATGATAAGGTTTTTTTATACATAATTAAATATAATAATAAAATTTTAAAAAATTATTAATTTCGAGATATATTATAGTCGCTTTTTTTTAATATTGGATTTAAATTTTTAATACTGTATACCTAGGCTTAAAACGGGGGTATAAAACGTTTAAAGAGTATAATTAAGAAAAAAGTAATTACGATATGAAATAATGTTAAATTATTTTCGTTTTTAATTGTATATATTTTTAAAGTAACAGTATATTTATATAACCATATTTTTAAATATGTATTCTTTTAATAAAATATATATAAGATTTATTATATTTATTTCGTATATAAAAATGGTATTACAATATTTAATCGGAAATTTTAATAAGTTTATTTATAAGTATACGGTTATATAGTTTACGTTAACGTACCATATTACCTCGAAAGTTAAATTACCTTGCGAATCGCTTTTATTAATATATTTATTATCCAACTTTTATTAGTAATTATTTAATATTAATAATATAAAACGTTTTATAAAAGAATTTAAAATAAACCTGATTATCCAGGTTAAAAAATGAAACCCGAAATTTAATTTTAAAAAGTTATATTTTCTTTATAAAATCCCCGAATTTATTTTAAAAGCCCGATATTACGGTTAACGCGCCCGAGCCGATATTTTATTTAATTTGCGAAAATTAACGCCGATTAAAAAGAAATTTATTACCGAATAAATTCTTAATTTAAATACGCGAATGTTTTTTATCCGGCTTTAATATATTAAAGATATGGCAAATTTACTGTTAACATAGCGCGTTACGGTATGCGTTAAAATTAACTGGGCGTTAAAATTTGTTAAACGGTAAAAAAAACTTTAAATATATTTAAATCGGAATATCGATTATTAACGGGTATTATACAAAAATCCAAAGATATTTCGTAAATAATTCGAATTTATTTAGGTTATTATCGTAAAATATAGCATTACAAAAATGGATATTTATAACTTCGACGAAACTGGATTTTTAATAAGGTTTTTTATAATAACGGGCATAATAATTATTAATACCGAAAAACGTAAAAAACCTAAATAAACTTAATAAAGGAATAAAAAATAAGTTATAATTATTTAAATTATTAATTTTTAAAATTCAGTTATATCGTTATTTATTATTATAACGGGAAAAAATTATTTAAAGTTTTAATTCCGTAATAATTTATTATTAATAACCGATTAAAAAATCGTACTAAATAATAATAATTAAATAATAAACGAATTAAATTTAAAATAAATTTAATATTTCGATTAATATATTTAAACGCGTACGAAAAAATCGAAACGTTTTTTTATTTTTAACGGTTATAAAAATTATTATTCGATAAAATTCGAAAAATATTACGTTAATTACGATATTATTATACTTTATATATTTACGTATTTTTTGTATAAGTTTTAACCTTTTAACGTATTTTATTTTTTTATTTTAAAACGCGTTTATTCGTTATATATCGAAAATTTAATATAACGTTATTATACCTATATCGTTAAAGAAAATTTCTTTGCCGGTTTTTACGATTCGTTTAAAGCTGTTATAATATCCGATAATATTAAATCCGGATTCGCAAAAATTAACCTTATTTTATTCGATTTTAATTACGTTCTTTCCGAATTCGAAATTTTTTTAGTTATATTTATACCGACCGTTTTCCCGTTAATTTCCGCCGGTTTTATTTGTTCCCTGTTTGCGAAAACCTTTAAGAATATTAAAAAAGTAATAAGATAAAGACGTTATTTGCAAAAAAAAAATTAAAAATCACCAGGGTAGCTTGCCGACAAAAATCGTTAAATCGGCGAATCTTTTAATAAAAAGTAATTTGTTACTTTTGTACGAAGTTATTTTTTTTCGAAAAAAAATTACTTAATTGCGCGAAACGAACTATATTTTAAGCAAACGTTAAAAGACTAAAAATAAACGTTTTCAAGAAAAAAGGATATATATTGTATAAAAGGAATAAATTTTTTTTGCCGAAAAGAAAAAGGGTGGTAAAAAAGTGTAACTTATAACGGCTAAAGGTAATTGTTACAAAAAGATTAAAACCAAAAAACGGAAATATAGCGTTTACGGTAAGCCCGGATATAATACGCGTATTTATAAGGAAGTTATAAATACGTTTAGCGAAAAAGAATCCGATTAATTTATATTATTTTGATATGTTATGGTTGATTAATTTAAATTCTTTATCGCGAGGTGCCGAAAAGCGACTTGCGAGGTGGTTTAGCTCGCGAGGTAGTGTGGTACGTTATAATAATTATTATTATAAAAAAAATAAAGATTTTAAAAGATGAATTTTAAAATATAAATTAGCTTTTTAATCAGTTACTGATTTATAAATATTTACGAAATTTAAAACCTGTTAATTAATAAGGTTATTATTATTCGAAACGTACAGTTTAATAAAAAGGTTATCTTTTTAAGTAATATTAAAAATTTAAAAAATAATATATTGTATGTTATAGAAAAGAATTTACAGAAGTTATTGCGATAAGTAAAATTATTTAATTAAGGCTTAGGTTACTTAAATATATAAATATAAAAAAAGAAAAAAAATTTAAACAGAATAATTTAATTACCGGTCAGATAAAAAAAATAGTTCTAAAATAATATAGGCATACGAAACGTATAGAATAGAGAAAAGTAAGTCTTTTTATATAAAATTAATTATTTTTATATAATTACTATATTTAAATTATTTCCGTCCTTTAAATAATTATTTTTATTAACGTTTATTTTAATAATTATTATAATTATTACGTTGACGGAAATAATAAAAATAATTTAGGTTTTTATTACGTTATTTAACTTAAAATAACGGTAAAAAACGAGAGTATTTTATAAGTTATAAACGTAAATTCCTTATATGTTCTATATCGAAAAAATGGTTATTAATACGATTATAAAGTATAAAAAATTATATTTAATGTAAGACGAATAATTTACTTTATTAATACGATCGATAATCGGCCGATAAGTTATAAAAGTTTAAAAAAGTTAATTATTCGAAATACGCGTTATTTTAATCGGAAAACTTTCGATACGAAAATATATAAAATCCTTAAATTGCAAAATCGGATATATAGGTCCAATTTATTATTACTGTTACGAAGTTATAAAAAGTTAAGTACATACCTTTTAAAGGAGATATTTCGTAAAGCCGAAAGGGCTTATTTATAAAATTATAAAAAAATACGATTTTAGGAAATTGTTAATTAATTTTTTACTAAAGAGAAATAGGTTTTAAGGTATATATAGGTATATGTTTATAAATTTAATAAATATAGCTGGTTATAAAAATATAAAATACGTTTTGTCTTATAAAACGATTAATAATTAAAAAATGTTTATAGTAATATATACGTATTTATTTTAATTAAAAGGTTATTTAAAACCTTAATCGCTATTACGATTAAATTCGACTTAAAATTAAAGTAGTATAACGCTGTTAACGTTTTCGTTAATGTCTAGCTACCTAATAAAGTATATAAAAAACATTTTTAAAATACTTATAATATAATAAAACTTTTCTAATTAGAAAAGCTTTGTATAGCTTAAGGAAATCGCCGTTATTATAGTAAAAAGATTTTACTAAAACGCTTAAAAAATTAGGATTAAGTTCCGTTCCTTATAAACCTTGTTATTTTACTCGTTAAAAAGTGCTTATTTTCTTTTTTATAAACGATATCATAATAATATATTATAAGGAAAATTAAAACCTCGTTAATTAATTAATTTAATAAATTCGAAAACGGTATACCTTTATAAAGGGTAAGGATTTATAGTAATTTCTCGATATCGAAGTAATTAAAAATAAAACTAATAAGAAAATTTAGTTATTTTAATTCGATTTTATAAATTAATTAATTAATTTAATCCTTAAAGAAAGTTTAAATATCTTTTTAAAAACGTTTATAATTAACGTTAAATTATTGCCGAATCTTAATATAACTTATTTAAGCTTTGTTAATAAATATTAAAAAAAAATCAATTTTATTTTTTACGTACCGATTAATACGTAATCCGATATATTTTTTGCCGTATTTTAACTTGCCCGTTTTAATTTAAACCTTAACGACATATATTATAAAGCTGTTAATCGAGTTATATTATATTTAATCGGGGTCAAAACGTTAATATTATAGTTCGGAAGCGAAAATTCGTTAAATATTTGAAATAACATTTTTTTCGCGGATAATATAATTAATCGAAAAAGTTTTTAAGTTTACGTTTTAAAGTTATTTAAAGAAATAATAAAATAGTAGGTAAATAAGTAAAATACAGTAATTTCTTTTATAATAAAAGCTGAATTATTATTTTTTACGTAAGTTATAAAAAAAGCCTTATTTAGTTTTTAATTAATTAAAAAGTTGGAAATTATTTTAAATATTAAGCCGCTAAATATATATTGTAATAAGTAATAAATTATATAACTTATTAACGCCGACGTTGCCTTATTACAAACGAAATTACGGTACGTAAATATATATAATTATTAGTTATAAAAAGCCATAAAAAAAGAACTTAATTAAAATAGATTATACGCTTATAAGCGATATATTAATTAATGGATTAACTAAAGCCCTATCACGTAAATTATTTAAGTATTTTAAAAAGTAGTTAAAATTAATAAATATTATAAAAGCTTTTAAACGACAAAAAAATACCCTGCGAATAATTTCGAAAAAGGAATTAATTAATTAAAAAAATTTAATCGCCGGAAAAAAGGTCGAATAGAAAGCTGTAATTCTAAAAAATGATAATATATAACGATTAACGCTATAAATATATTAAGGCGTTAAGGGAGTATGTCAGCTAGCAGGGGGTGCTAAACGTACCTTAAATACGGAAAAGGTCCTTTTAATCGAAAAATATATATTCCGTTGCTAGGCTACAGAAAAGCTATACGCGTACGAGAAATACACGCAACTTAGCTTAATATAACAATATAACTGATATCCCCTATATCTGACAATATTAGTTATATTATTATATTAGGTTAACTTACGTATATTTCTCGTATACGTACAGCTTTTATATAACCTAATAACGGAATATATATCTTCCGATTAAAAGGACCTTTTCCGTATATAGGGTGCGTTTAGTACCCCCTACTAGCTAACATATCCTTTTAACGCCTTAAAGTATTTATAACGTTAATTGTTATATATTATTATTTTTTAAAGTTATAACTTCTTATTTAACTTTTCCTCCGGCGATTAAATCCTTTTAATTAATTAATTTCTTTTTTAAAATTATTTATAAGGTATTTTTTTATTATTTAAAGGCTTTTATAATATTTACCAGTTTTAGTTATTTTTTAAAATAGTTAAATAAATCGCGTAATAGGGTTTTAATTAGTTTATTAATTAATATATCGCTTATTAGCGTATGATTTACTTTAATTAAGTCCTTTTTTATAATTTTTCGCAATTAATAGTTATATATATTTATATATCGTAATTTCGTTTATAATAAGGCGATATCGGTGTTAATAAATTATATAATTTATAAATTATCGTATTATATATTTAACGGTTTAATATTTAAAGTAATTCTTAATTTTTTAATTAGTTGGAAGTTAAATAAATCTTTTTTTATAACTTACGTAAAGGATAATAATTTCGTTTCGGTTATAGAAATAATTATTATGTTTATTTATTCGCCCGTTATTTTATTATTTTTTTAAATAGTTTAATAACGTAAATTTAAAAACTTTTTTAATCGATCGTATTATATACGAAAGAAGCGTTATTTTAAGTATTTAACGAATTTTCGCTTTCGAATTATAACGTTAACGTTTTAATCCCGAATAGGTATAATATAATTCGATTAGCAATTTTATAATATACGTCGTTAAGGTTTAAGTTAAAATAGGTAAATCGGGATACGGCAAAGGATATATCGGGTTACGTATTAATTATTACGTAAAAAATAAAATCGATTTTTTTGGTATTTGTTAATAAAACCTAAATAAGTTAAATTAAAATTTGATAATAACTTAATATTAATTATAAACGTTTTTAAAAAGTTATTTATATTTTTTTAAGAATTAAGTTAATTAATTTATTTATAAAGTTAGATTAAGATAATTACATTTTTTATTAGATTTGTTTTTAATTATTTCGATACCGAAAAATTATTATAAATTTTTACTTTTTATAAGGGTATACCGTTTCCCAATTTATTAAATTAACTAATTAGCGAAGTTTTAATTTTTTTTACGATATATTATTACGATATCGTTTATAAAAAAGAAGATAAATACCTTTTAATAAGTAAAATAATAAGGTTTATAAAAAATAAAGTTGAGTCCTAGATTCTTAAATGTTTTAATAGATTTTTTCTATTAAAATAAAGATAGCTTCCTTAATTTATATAGTGTTTTTCTAATTAGGAAAATTTTATTACGTTATAAATATTCTAAGGGTATTTTTATATATATTTTATAAGGTAACTGAGTATTAATAAAGGTATTAATAGCATTATATTATTTTAGTTTTAAATTAAATTTAACCGTAATAGTAATTAAGGTTTTAAATAATGTTTTAATTAGAGTAAATACGTATATATTACTATAAACGTTTTTTAATTATTAATTGCTTTATATAACGAAACGTATTTTATATTTTCATAAACAGTTATATTTATTAAATTTATAAGCGTATATTTATATATACTTTAAGATTTATTTCCTTTTAATAAAAAATTATTTATTTATTTTTGAAAATCGTATTTTTTATAACTTTATAAATAAACCTTTTTAACTTTACGAAATATTTTTTTTAGTAAATATATATTTAATTTTTTATAACTTCGCGGTAGTAATAATAAGTTGCGTTTATATATCCGGTTTCGCAATTTAAGGATTTTGTATATTTTCGTATCCAAACTTTTCCGATTAAAGTAATACGTATTTCGTGTAATTAATTTTTTAAATTTCCGTAATTTACCGGCCGATTATCGATCGTATTAATAAAATAAATTAATCGTTTTATATTAAACGTATCTTTTTATATTTTATAATTATATCGATAATTATTTTTTTAATATAAAACGTATAAGAAGTGTATATTTATAACTTATAAAATACCTTTATTTTTTACTATTACCTTAAGTTAAATAACGTAATAAAAGTTTGTAAGGTTGTTAGGTTTAAGCCGTATTATCCAGGCTAAACTAAAGACACGAAATAATTTTACTAATAATTAACATAATAAATACTTTACCTAGTATTTTCAGATATAATAACTATTAATAGTTTTCATAATAACGATAAATTATACCTCGGTTACAAAAAGCCTTATCCCGAAACCGATTATTACGTAATACCGATAAGCTTCGACCTTAATAAACCTTATACCTTTTAATTAATATAATAGGGGGAATTTTAAATAATAACTTAAAAGATATTAAGCTTTTCGCAGTAAACCTTAAGTTCGTATAAAATAGCTGCTTTATAATCTTTCGCCAGTTTTACGATTTTTTTAATCTTAATTAATTTTAAAACACTTTTTAAACCTTTTTTAATTAAAATAACTAAAATATACCGGCTAAATCCGAATATAAAATCCTAATATTCGGTACCTCCGGAATCTTAACGGAAACGGTCTTAATTAAATTACCCGACCTAAATAAAATAATCGGCCGAACAGAATATATCGATACCTCTGTCGATATTAATAACTTTTCCGAAAATAATCGGGTTTTACTTTTAATTTTCGAATACGATTTAATTTAAAACGACGGAAATAATCGATTTTTGCGTAAACTTATACTAAAAAAATATCCGCCTTATAAAATAATTACTAGTAAAACTGGAAAATAACGATAACGGGTTTAAAAACGTCGAAGTTCAACTCTTAAATTGATATAAGGAAAATTTCGAACGATAATTTATCCGGTTATTTCAAATTACGAAAACCGTTTAGAATTCCGTTAAGAATGGTCGTTAATAAGGGCTGTAAGAAGGTTAGAGTTTGATAAAGCTTAGTAACCGATAACACAATCTATTCATTTATTCAATTTAGTTCTACGGTTACGTCTTCTTTAAGGAGAGTAATAAAAGTTTAAGATTATTTTTATTAATTCCGTTAACGTAATAATCGTAATAATTATTAAAATAAACGTTAATAAAGGTAATAGTTTAAGGGATAAAATAATTCGAATATAACGGTTATATAAAGGTGATTAATTTTATACGAATAGGCTTATTTTTCCCTATTTCGTACGTTTCGTACGTTTATACTATTTTAAACCCATTTTTTTATTTAATCGGTAATTAAATTATTTCGTTTAGATTTTCGTCTTTTTTTATATCTATATATTTAGGTAACCTAGGCCCTAATTAAGTATTTTTATTATAATAATCTTTGTAAATTCTTTTTTATAACGTATAAAAAATCGTTTTTTAAGTTTTTTAATATTATTTAAAAACGTAATTTTTTCGTTAAACTATACGTTTTAAATAATAACAACCTTATTAATTAATAGGTTCTAGATCTCGTAAATATTCGTAAATCGATAATTAATTAAAAAATTAATTTCTAAAATCTTTTTTTATAGCGGTAATTATTTCAACGTAAGTTATATAATCGTATATTTATGAATAAACTTATTAAGGTTTTTAATTAAATATTATAATACTATTTTTATTCGTCAAATAAATATAGTAAATTTCGTATAAGCTTTGTTAAAAAAATACGTATTTAGGGGTACAGTTATATAAATATATTATTACTTTAAAGATATATACGATTAGAAACGAAAGTAACTTAACGCTATTTCGTATCGTAATTGCTTTTTTTTTAATTACATCTTTTAAACGTTTTATACCTCCGTTTTAAACCTGGGTATACGGTATTAAAAGTTTAAATTTAATATTAAAACGAAACGATTATTATATATCTCGAAATTAATAATTTTTTAAAATTTCGTTATCGTATTTAATTATTTATAAAAAAAACTTTATTCTAATTTTTTAAAAATTTAAAAAAAATATTTAAACGTTATAATTAATATATTTTACATTTAGTTTTTAAAATAAATATCCCAAATGCAAGGTCGTTGGGTTCAAGCCGTATTATCCAGGCTGAATAAATATCTCAAATAAAACCTAAATACTTATTAGTAACGAATATAACGTATTTATATTTTTCGAAATTTTTTCGAAATCTGTAAAATCAATAATTCGTTATTTTAATTGGAAAGTTTTTTCTCTTAGCTTTCGGCATATTTGTCTTTTAGATTTTACTTTGCTATATATTTAATATTTAACTGTTATAAGACCTTTTAAACGTATTCCCTTTATATAAAACTATAACTAGGCGATTATTTCGGGTTTTAAATATTTTAATTTTAAATTCTAAATCATACCGTTACCGATTTATAATAATCTCGTTATATATAAATTAACGTTTCGTTTATAAAATATAAAAGCTATATAAATAATTATTACGTTAATATTTTCGATAACGAATTAATTAAACTTATTTATTAACGTCTTAATTACTTAATTATATTTATTTTAAATAAAATTATTAATTCCTCCGTTATTTTATTAATATCCTTTTTTTTCGGAATTACCGGAAATATACTAGGTTATATACAAAATTTTCGTAATAAATTACGTGATATAAACGTAACGTTTTTAAGCGTTTAAAACTTTAAAATAATATATTTATTTATTTTATATCCTTTAATCGTGATAAAGTTATTCCTTACATATATTCCGTCACCTTAAATTATTATTTTATAATTTATAAATTTGCTAATAAAATTAAAAATATATATCGTAAATTTAAAATTTAAAATAAATTAATTTTTTAAAGAATAAAACGTAACGTTTGCCGTATTACGTTAATTAAAAATTAAAAAATACGCTAAAACCTATCTTACTCTTGTTAAAATTTAATTTATCTTTTAAATAATTTTGTTTTATAATTTTCGATAAACGATTAATTTTTTCCTTTAAAAATTAGTTAAAAATAATTCGGTTTCGAATTAATATTAAAACTGCCTTATTAAATTTAAATTTTATTAAAATAAATTTAAAAAACGCGTAATAATATTAGAGTAACGTAAACGTAAGGTTTAAGTACGTTTTATATTTAATCTCTTATATATTTAATTTTTAGCGTTTTTGCTTATTACTGCCATTATTTCGACCCGTTTAAGAATTTTTATAACCGTTTTGTTTCGGCTTACGCTCTAAAATTCATTTTTATAGTTAAGAGTTATGCTTAGTTTTTTTCTAATTAAAATTATCCTAATTAAAAAAGTCCGCGAGTATTCCGTAAAACGTTAAAAACGTTATTTTAATATTTTTTAATATAAGTTATAAATAAATTATAATTTAATACTTTAAAAAGTTAACCGTTTTTTAGTAATCTATTAAACTATTATTAATTTCCGATTTTTTTTTAAATATAATTATTTAAATTTTTATAATAAAAGTTAATATTATATATAAGTCGTTAATTTATATAACCGTTATTTCCGTTTTCGAAATTTTATATTATTATCTTTAAGTTATAATCTGTTATTACTTTATAATTTATTCGTTTAATTTTTTATTAATTTTAAAATTTACTTTAACTTTTTACGGTATTTTCGTTAAGTATTAATTAAAAGCTTATTATTATATACCTTACCGGATTTAACTAACTTAACGAATTATTTCCGTAAGTTTTTTCCTAAAAAAGACTTATTTTCTTAATTATTAAAAATATTAATTCTAGGATTTATTTTATAAAATCATTATTACTTTTTCGGAAAATATTATATTTACGATTTTTATAAATATATACTATAAAATTTTATTTATAAGTTAATTTACTTTCGGTTATTATATTAAAGGTATTTATTAAGTAATTAATATAATTAATTTTTTGGTTAATTTCTTTAAAAAATATAAATATAATTAAAAAACCGTTTAAAATATTATTTCGTATCGTATACCGAATTCGTTTTTCCGGGTACAAAATTATATTAAGTTTTATTAATTTAATAGATTACGGAAATAATTAATTAAGATCGATATAATCTTATATTTCAAAAACGTACACTTTAACCTAGAATTCGCCTTTAAAATAGTCCTAATCTTTAAATCCGCTATAAATAACGGAAAACGTTAACGATACCGTTATTATTATAATTAATAAAATATATAAATAATTATTATTAATATATAGCTTATATCGTCTTAACAATAATTAATTAATTAATAATAACGCGAATTAAACGAATTAAACTTTTAATTATCAGATATAAAGGATATTAATTATATTGTTATATTAGGTTAACTTGCATATATTTCTCGTACGCGTACAGCTTTTATATTGCCTAGCAACGGAATATATATCTTCCGATCAGAAGGACCCTTTCCGTATATGGGGTGCGTTTAGCACCCCCTGCTAGCTGACAAAACTCCTCCTTTACTAACGTCTCGGGCTGCGTTTTTTACCGGATACGCCTATACCTGGCCGTCTTTCGTTTGTCGCACAGGGTAACGAACAGCTCGGCGACCTGGATACTGTCGTTTCGAATCAAAGTGTCGGGTCTCCACTTAGCTTCTGAATCACACACTTTTT
>QJNZ01001004.1:0-30773 GCA_004155055.1 Monosporascus sp. CRB-8-3 | reverse complement strand
GATATTGAGATACCCATATTTTAACGTGTGCTTCCCCCGTCTTCTCTTCTGGTGCCTTTAGTGCATCCTATTTCGCAACGATTAGCTGCATGTTCTTATAATTCGTTCTTGCCACAAGGACAGAACCCAGAGGCTTGTCGCATGTTCGGCAAGCAGATTTTAACCTGCCTGGAATTATTACAGAAGAACCGTACCCGGGCACTTTGTCCCTACGCATTCTCAAGGGCCGATAGCATATACCAATGCCCAGTACCTGGCAACATCCTAATCACAACCCGCTAACTTTCTTCCACTTCGTCCATCGGACACTAAGCCGAGACAGCGTTCTCCCTCTCGCCCGTCGAACCGCCAGAGTGCGTCTGAGCCAAGCCTCTGAGCTTGGAGTGTAGTTCTTAGGATCCGTGGAAGCACCGCTGATGCTCGCCGTACCCTCGCAGCACACCCGTCACACCATCCGGGCCCCGCTGCGCCGCGTAATCCAGGAGCGTCCGTCCATCACGATCCTTAGAGTCGGCGGCCCCTGCCCCGTGCCTCATAAGTAGCTCATCGAGCTCCACGGGACAGCCCGCGATTCTGTCGGCTCCGTGGCCCCCTTCGTCGGGCTTTATCGCCAGGCGCCGCCGATTCCTGTGCGGGGAACCCGTTGTATCCGTTTCCATCTCCGTATCAACTTTAGGTGCCGTGGTCTGGCACCGCTCGGCGGCGCCGCACGCGTAATGGAGCGGCGTGCACCAGAGCGCGTCACCCGCGCCGACTTCCGCCGGCTGGTCCGCACTCCTCAGGACATCGTGGGCCACCCCGAGGTCCTTGTACCGGCAGGCGACGTGCAGCGGCGTCACGCCGCCGGCGTCGCGGACGTTAACGCCGGCGCCCCGCGTGAGCAGGAGGCGGACGAAGCCGCCGTCGCGCGACAGTGGGTTGTTCTGCGCGATGAGGGTGCAGGGGGATGCGAGGCGCGCGATGGAGGACTGCAATGATGACGAAGGCGAGGACGAGGACGAGACGACTGGTGCACCAGTGGTCCAGATGGGCGGCCCCTACGCTAAGAAGAGTACGATTCTGGTGGCTGGGTGCGTTGATCTTGATGGGATAAGCGAGGTATATCTCGAAGAGTTTAATCTGCACCTCAGTCGGCGTATTTGCGACGTAAGTATGAAATGGTGAGCAGGTTTGCGTCGGCATCTTCCATGCCCCGTCCGGTCATCAGGGAGTGGATTTCCGTTTGGTCTTCGGAGCATATGCTGCCATGACCGTATGAGGTCCGGTGGGCGAGATAGTCGGGGAGGCACTCCAACGGGGACGGCTGGGACCGGGAATAGGTCGCCGCCATGGGCAGGCGACTCTCGTGGCGACGAAACCCCTTGTTTAAGGAGAACTTCCACCGTGCTAGCCGGGACGCGGGAATCCGCCAACGTGGGCTCAGAGGGGTGCTCCCAGGCATATTGTATCGGGTCCTGCGAGTGTAGACATCCGGATCGGCGCCGTTGTCGACGCCGCCGCAGATACAGGGCCGATCAGAGGGCCGACGCGGTCCCGGCTGCATTTCTTCTCTCGATGACGGTGCGGGCGAAGACGCGTGTCTTTCGGCAACCGTGGGCCAGCGCTTTGATGTCTTCAGTGTCGAAGGTCTCCGTGATCATGTGCAGCACTCGTTGGGCAGGTGAGCGAGACGAAACCGCCCATTGGACGACTTGCTGATCAAGTGACGGCAGATTTTACGACTCAGGGCGTTTATCGGCGAGATGATAGCATGAGAACGTTTTACCAAGAATGGAGAGATGTATCTGGTACCCGCAACTATGAAGAAGGATGTGAGTAAAAGAGATCCGAGACGAAGCATGGAGGCCAGTTTGTCCTAAGGCATTCACAATGCCGAGACCGGGCGTAAAATAGGTACAGGGCATCAATGTATTCAAGAGTACCGGGCATTTCACGATGATCCCACAAGCCATGGGAATAAAACTCCTCGACATAGTGACCGACTTTGAATTGGACTACTCTTGCATGCCGCTTTCTGAATCGGAAATGCATGGGATATCCTTGGGGATAAATTGAAGGCGATCTTTTGGTACCGGGGTTGAAGGAGTTGCCTGACTGGCTTGATAAGTGGAATAAGAGCCTTGTTTTGTCAGCTAGCAGGGGTGCTAAACGCACCCCATATACGGAAAGGCTCCCTCTGATCGGAAGATATATGTTCCGTTGTTAGGCTATATAAAAGCTGTACGTGTACGAGAAATATACGTAAGTTAGCCTATTATAATAATACAACTGATATCTCTTATATCTAATAATTAAGAATTTTATTTGTTTAATTTACGTTATTATTAATTGATTAGCTGTTATTAAGACGATATAGGCTGTATATTAATAGAAATTATTAATATATTTTATTAATTGTAATAATAATAATGTCGTTAACGTTTTCCGTTATTTATAGCGGATTTAAGGATTGGGACCGTTTTAAAAACGAATTTCAGGTTAGAGCGTACGTTTTCGATATATGGGATTATATTGATTTTAATTAGTTATTTTTATAGTTTATTAGATTAATAGAATTTGATATAACCTTGTATCCGAAACGATAAATTTGTTATACGATACGAATTAATATTTTAAACGGTTTTTTAATTATATTTATATTTTCCGGAGGAATTTACGAAGAAATTAATTATATTAATTATTTAACAAATATTTTTAAGATAACGATCGAAAATAAATAAGTTTATAATTAGGACTTTACGGTATATATTTATAAAAATCGTAAATACGATATTTTCCGAAAAAGTAATAATAACTTTATAAAATAAGTTCTAAAGTTAGTATTTTTAACGATTAAAAAGATAAGTTTTTTTTTAGGAAAAAATTTACGGAAATAGTACGTTAAGTTAATTAAATCCGGTAAGGTATACGATAACAGGTTTTTAATTAATATTTAACGAAAGTACCGTAAAAGGCTAAAGTAAATTTCGAAATTAATAAGGAAATTAAACGAATAAATTATAAGGTAATAAGAGATTATAACTTAAAGATAGCGATATAAAGTTTTAAAAACGAAAATAACGATTATATAAGTTAATAATTTATATATAGTACTGGTATTTATTATAAGGATTTGAATAATTACGTTTTAAATAATAAAAAAGGCCGAGATTAATAACAGTATAATTAATTATTAAAAAGTAACGGTTAACTTTTTAAATTATTAAATTATATCCTATTTACAATTTATATCGAAAAATATTAAAATAACGTTTTCGATTTTTTACGGAATATCCGTAAACTTTTTTAATTAGGATAATTTTAATTAAAAAAAGATTAAGGATAATTTTTAATTATAAAAAAAGATTTTAAGGCATAGGTTAAAACGAAAAAATTGTAAAGGTTTTTATTTGGACCGAAACGGTAATAAGTAAAAACGTTAAAAGTTGGATATATAAGGAATTTGTTATAAAACGTATTTAAGCTTTTTTTATAAGTTTTTTTAATATTATTACGTATTTCTTAATAAAACCTTAGTAAATTTCCGCTTTAACGATAAGATAATAATATACGTTTAAGGCCGGATATTTTTTAATTAATTTTTAAAAGAAAAAATTAACCGTTTGTTAAAAAGTATAGAAAAAATAATTATTTAAAAAATAAATTAATTTTTAAAAAAGTAAAACGGGTTTTAGCGTATTTTTTAATTTTTAATTAACGTAATACGATAAACGTTACGTTTTATTTTTTAAAAAATTTATTTATTTTAAATTTAAAATTTACGATATATATTTTTAATTTTATTAATAAATTTTTAAATTTTAAATAAACCGTATAAAGCGACGGAATATATATAGGTAATAATTTTGTTCCGATTAAAAAATACGGAAAAATTAACGTAATATTTCGAAATTTTAATAATACAAAAATATTACGTTTGTATGATATAGCTTATTACGAAAACTTTATATATAACTTAATATTTTTCCGGCAGCTCCGGAAGAAAAAATATTAATAAAATAACCGAAAAATTAATAATTTTATCTGAGATAAATATAATTAGGTAGTTATTATGTTAATAAATAAGTTTAATTAATTTATTATCGAAAATATTAATATAATAATTACTTATATAGTTTTTATAACTTATAAACGTAACGTTAATTTATATATAACGAGATTATTACGGACCGGTAACGGTATTATATAGTATTTGAAATTAAAATACTCTAGGCCCGAAATAATTATTTAGTTATAGTCTTATATAAAGGAAATGCGTTTAAAGGGTTTTATAATAATTAAATATTAAATATATAGTAAAGCGAAAGTTAAAAAGTAAATATACCGTAAGCTAAGGGAAAAAGTTTTCCGATTAGGATAAAAAATTATTATCGATTTTATAAATTTCGAAAAAAATTTTAAAAGATATAAATACGTTATGTTTACGATTAACAGGTACTTAGGCTTTATTTAGGATATCTATTTTAAAAACCGAAAGTAGGATATATTAATTATAACGTTTAAATATTTTTTAAAAATTTTAAAAAACCAGGATAAGGTTTTTCCATAGGTAATTAAATACGATAACGAAATTTTAAAAAATTATTAATTTCGAAATATATTATAATCGTTTTTTTTAAATATTAGATTTAAACTTTTAATACCGTATATCCAGGCCCAGAACGGGGGTATAAAGTATTTAAAAGGTATAATTAAAAAAAAAACGATTACAATACGAAATAGTATTAAATTACTTTTATTTCTAATCGTATATATTTTTAAAATAATAATATATTTATATAACCGTATTCCTAAATTCGTATTTTTTTAATAAAACTTATATAAAATTTATTATATTTACCTGGCGTATAAAAATAATATTATAATATTTAATCGGAAGCTTTAATAAATTTACTTAAAAATATATAATTATATAACTTATATTATAATAATTATAATTATAAAAAAAAAACAGAAACTTTAAAAATTAAAATTTAAAACATAAATTAATTTTTTAATCGATTACCGATTTACAAATATTTACAAGATATAAAATCCGTTAATTAATAAAATTATTACCATTCGAAACGTATAATTTAACGAAAAAGCCACTTTTTTAAATAATATTAAAAATTTAAAAAATAACTTTCTGCACGTAATAAAAAAAAATTACAAAAATTACTTTAATAAGTAAAAATATCTGATCAAAATAATAATTATTTAATTTATATATAAAAAAAGGATAAAAACTTAAGCGGAATAATTTAATTACCGGTTAAATAAGAAAAATGGCTTTAAAAAAGTATTAACGTAAAAAATGTACGGGATAAAAAAAAACAAACCTATTCGTAAAAAATTAATTACTTTTATATAACCGTTATATTCGAACTATTTCTATCTTTTAAACCATTACCGCCATTAACGTTTACTTTAATAACTGTTATAATTATTACGTTAACGGAAAAAATAAAAATAGTTTTAAACTTTTTTTATATTATTTAACTTAAAATAATAATAAAAAACGAAAATATTTTACAGGTAATAAACGTAAACCCCTTATATATTCCGTATTAAAAAAGTATTATTCGAAACGAATATAAAATATAAAAAGCCGTATTTAATACAAAACGTTTAACTTTTTTTATAAATATATACGATAACCGGCCGGTAAACTACGGAAATTTAAAAAAATTAATTACCCGAAATACGTATTATCTTAATCGGAAAAATAATAATATTTTAATATATAAAAAAGCATTAAAGTCGCAAAACCGGGTATATAAGCGTAATTTACCGTTACCGCCGTAAAGCTATAAAAAACTAAATATATACCCGTTAAAAAAGATATTTCGTAAAACCGAAAAAGCTCACTTATAAAGTTACAAAAAGATACAATTTTGGAAAATAATTAATTAATCTTCTACTAAAAGGAAATAGGTCCTAAGGTATATATAAATATACGTTTACAAATTTAATAAATATAACTAATTGTAAAAATACAAAGTACATCTTGTTATACGAGGTAATTAATAGTTAAAAAACGCATATAGTAATATATACGTATTTACTTTAGTTAAAAAGTTATTTAAAACGTTAATTATTACGGCAGCTAGGTTTAACCTAAAACTTAAACAATATAACGCTATTAACGCTTTCGTTAACGTTAATTTACCTTATAAAATATATATAAAAACGCTTTTAAGGTATCCCTAACGTAAAAAAACTCTTTTAATTAAAAAAACTTTATATAGCTTACGGAAGTTGCCGTTATTATAACAAAAAAACTTTACCAGGACGTTTAAAAAATTAAGATTAAGCCCCGTCTCTTATAAACCTTATTATTTTACTTATTAAGGGATACTTATTTTTTTTTTTGTAAACGATATCGTTATAATATATCGCAAAAAAAACCAAGACCTCGTCGATTAGTTAATTTAATAGATACGGGAACGGTATACCTTTACAAAAGGTAAGAATTTATAATAGTTCCTCGGTATCGAAATAATTAAAAACAAACTTAACAGGAAAATTTAGTTATCTTAATCCAACTTCATAAATAAGTTAACTAACTTAATCCTTAAAAAAAACTTAAATAACCTCCCAAAAACGTCTATAACTAACGTTAAGCTATTGCCGAATCCTAATTTAACCTATCCAGACTTTATTAACAAATATCAAAAAAAAAATCGATTCTATCCTTTACGTAACGATTAATACGTAACCCGATATATTTTTTGCCGTATCCCGATTTGCCCGTTTTAACCTAAACCCTAACGATATATATTATAAAATTACTAATCGAGTTATATTATACCTAATCGGGACCAAAACGTTAACGTTATAATTCGAAAACAAAAATTTATTAAATACCTAAAATAACGCCTTTTTTACGAATAATACGGTCGATTAAAAAAACTTCTAAACTTACGTTATAAAGTTATTTAAAAAAATAATAAAATAACGGGCGAATAAATAAAATATAATAATTATTTTTATAATAAAAGCAAAATTATTATCCCTTACGCAAACTGCAAAAAAAACCTCATTTAACTTTTAACTAATCAAAAAACTAAAAATCACCTTAAATATTAAACCGCTAAATATATAATACAATAATTAACAAATTATACGGCTTATTAACGCCGACGTTGCTTTATTATAAACGAAATTACGGCATATAAATATACATAATTACTAATTACGAAAAACCGCAAAAAAGAACTTAATTAAAATAGACTATATACTTACAGGTAATATACTAACTAATAAATTAACTAAAGCCTGATTACGTAAACCATTTAAGCACTTTAAAAAGCAACTAGAACTAATAGATATTACGGAAGCCCTTAAACAACGGAAAAACACCCTATAAATAATTTCCAAAAAAAAATTAACTAATTAAAAGGATTTAATTACCGGAGAAAAAGTCGAATAAAAAGCTATGGCTCTAGGAAATAATAATATATAACGATTAACGCTATAAATACTTTAAGGCGTTAAGGGGGTATATCAGCTAGCAAAGGGTGCTAAACGCACCCCATATACGGAAAGGCTCCCTCTAATCGGAAAATATATGTTCCGTTACTAAGCTATACAAAAGCTGTACGCGTACAAGAAACATACGCAAGTTAACCTAATATAACAACACAACTGATGTCCCCTATATCTGACATGTTTTCAACCGGACCTGCTGGGTTAATAGCTCCGTAGTAACTCGATAGTAAAAGCAAAAAGGACCTACCAGTATAGTTTCTCTAACGCCTTGGCAGGACGTTCTTAAAGAGGTCCATTGCTAATTATGGCAGGGAGTTTTTTATTAAAAGAATACTAGTCCGATTTTAAGTATAAAAACATTCTTTTCCTTATTACCTACCCTCGTTACTACCCTTTTTTACTTCCTATTCTACTTTACATTATATTAATATATTATTAAATAAATTAAAGTTAATATTAAAGCGAATTAAGCAGTTTTAAGATATATTCTACTTTTTATTTATTATTACGTTAAAGGTATAAATAGTATATTTATAAATATTAAAATAAAAGATTTATTATTTTTACAGTGGTCCTACTTTTACACCTGCCGCTACCTAGCAACATAATTATATGCAGCTATAATTGCAGCTGTAATTACAACTTCTTAATTTTTTTTAAATTTTTTTAAAGCTTCGCAACTGTAATAATAATACCGTTTATAACACCTAGGGTGGCGGTAACCTTAACCGTTACGGCTGCCCTAGACTTTAAACGCCGTTAATAAGAATTCGTTATTATTACGTACCGTTTTTAATACGTAACAAGTTATTTCGAACTGGAGCTAGGTGTTACGACCTAACTGGCCTGGTCTCGGGAATAGTCGTGGTAGGTCGGGTTATATAACTAGATCATTGGATTACGGAAAGTAAATTAATAAACTGGATTATTAAATTACGGAAAATAATCCAGTAAATCACGAAGGGATATATACGTTTATTATTCTTATAATTTAGATAATATTAGCTTATAATATAATTTAATTACCTAAGATATTTTTAATATTATTAAACGTAATTAAATTATCTTAATTATATAGATTCCGTAATATCATTGTTAATATAAACCGTATAATTTGGTTTAATAATTAATTAATTAAATTAGCCGTTATACGTTACAAGTTTTTATTTAATAATATTGTTAAATTTTAAGTAATACCCCGAAATATTAAAATAACTTTTAATATTAAAAAACCGGTACTTAACAGCTTTAAAACAAGTTTAAGATATTAAAAACTAAAATTTAATAACTTAAAAAATAAACTAAAATAATTTTTAATATTCCGAAAATTAAGGTTAAAAAATTTTAACTTTATAATAAAAAAAGTAATATTTTAAGTTTCTTTACTTAAATATAAGTTTATGTAACGAACCTGTTATACGTTTACCTAAAGGTATAAGCAGTATCCGAAAAGGGTCTTAATTTGCAAATAATAATAAGGCGAGGAATAATTTAGTAATCTATTCGTTAAAAAAATTTAAGGTACTTTTCCTTTAATTAAAGAACGGTATAATTACCTCTAGTTAAAAGCTTAAATTAATAACTAAGGATTAAAACTAAATAGGTGCTATTTATATAAGAAACTTATTTATTATATATCCCGATCCTTAAAGTAATTATATCGTAAATCTGTTAAATCTATATAATCTAGATTAAATTACCCAGATTAACCAGATCACTTTAAAACCAAGCCTTGTTACCCGGGGTTTAACCGTAGCAGGTTTGCGCTAGGCCTTAAAGGTAGTTTTCTTCGAGATAGGAACCCCTGTTCCCGTAACAGTTTATTTCCGATTCTTAACGTTTAACGATCCGGAAAATGAAATTTTTACCGTCACGGCATTTTTTACGGAAGACGTACTTAATTAATTTAAACCGATTATAAAAAGATTATTTAAAGTATATAAAAAATAATATAGAAAGCTTTATTAAAAAAACTTTTTGTTAATTACGTTAATTTCAAGGAAAAATTAAAAATTAATTTTAACAACTTTAATAAAAAAACGTATTATTATATAAAAGATTTTATAACTATAATAGAAAAAATTAATATTTAAATACGTAATAAAGTTCAAAAATTTAATAACTAAAGTAAGATAAGTAAATAACGAAAATAATACCTTATTTAATATATTTTATAAAAACTTAAAGGATAATATTAAAAACGAAATTATTAAGGTTAAACGATTAATTACGTTAGATAAATATATTATTAAGGCGGTACAAATTAATAATCGATAATTCGAAAAATAAAAAATAAAAATATTAATACGTTTTACGATTTAAATTTAATAAATTTAATAAAGCGAATAAATATATTATACCTTCTATTTTTTTCAGAACTTAATTTAACTTAATAAAAATTAAAGCGGTTCGATAATAGAAACGAACCTTATTTAAATATTTTAATTATAAAAAAATTAGATATAAAGTTTTTCGATATAGAAATTAAGGAAATCACGATAAGAAAAATAAAAACTAATATCTAAAGGATAATAAGAAAATAATAAGAAAAATAACAAAAAAATAATTAATATAATTTAACCCCGAATTAATTAATTATTAAACTAATTAAAAGAATATAAAGGATAATAAGAGCTTATCGATATTATTACGCCCTTAATAGAGTTATAAAAGAAAAAATAACGTTTTTAACGAGTATAATAAATAATTTGGAATATATAAAAATAGATACGGACGTACTGAAAATAAAATAAAACCTTATATTTAAAAAAGGCCGACCGATATACGAAACTTTATACTGTTAACTATCCGTGCCTTTAATGTTATATTAATAAGAAATATAAGAAATATATCGCTAAAAAAATCTTATATCTATAGAAATAGGGGTTTGATTTTATTCGTTACAAAGGTAACGACTTACGAAACAAATATAATACCGTTATTTAAAAGTTAGAACAATTTAAAATAAAATTAACGAAATAGTTACGTTATAATACCGTTATAAAAGCTTACTAGTAAATTATTAACAAGTTAAAATTTTAAATAAGATTGATTAAAAATTTCTAGGAATAACATAAACTTCGTTAAAAAATTTAAAACAAAATTTAAAACTTACGAAATTACGAAAAAAAAGATTAATATTTAATAGGAAAAATATAATAATTCGTAATTAATATTACTAAACGAAAAAAAATTGAAACTTTTGCGAATTAAGCTAAGAAACTTATAAAATAAACTGAAATATAACAAATGATATAATAACGGTTTAAATAACATTAAAAGCATATAAAAAAATTAAAAATAATTAAAAAAAACTCTAAATATAGAATAATTAGGATATGGAGACTTTATAAGAGCTTTTATAAACCTTAAAAAACCAGAGTTACTTATAAAAAAGCCGTAAATAAACGGGGAAAAAAAATTAAATTATAGTACCTTAAAAAAGCTTTAAATATAATAATTAGAGTTACGGGTAATAATATTATTACAGTATAAGTATGAATTAAAAAAATTAATATATCGTAATAATAAATTATAAAACCATAATTACTAATTATATTAACCTGGAAATAATAAATTAATTCAAACTATTATAAAAAAAGAAAAGTTATCTTTATAAAATCCAAAATACCGAAACTTAAAAATTTATTTACGATAACGGATAAATTAAATGCGAAATTAATTACTTTAAAACTTTTATTAAATAATAAATAAATTATTAATTTCGATATTATTTTATTAAATAAATACGCCCTAATTCTTAGAAAACCATAATTACGTTAATATAACCCCTTAATTAATTAAAAAATTAGATAAGTAAATTTCGGTTTATTTTTTAATATCAAAAAAATAAAGAAAATTTAAAATCTTAATATTCGATTAATAAAGATAACGAATACAGGTATAAAAATATAATAAAACCCTTATTACTTAAAAGAAATAAAATATATGTAAAATAAAAAGTATAACAGAAAAATATAGCGGGGTATCGTAAACCTTAAAGTATAATTTTAATAAATGAATGACGATTTATAAATATAACTTAAAAGGTTATCGGAATAAATAGCAAAAGTACTATTATAATATCACAAATACGAAAAACTTTTCCAGGAAGAATTCGATATAAAGTTATTATAACACAATAAATAAAATTACGAAATAATTTTTAAAAACGGTAAAATAACCGTCTGTTATCTTATCTATAATTTAAACGAAATAAAGTTATATATTTTTCGTAATTACTTAAAAAATAAATTACGAAAAAAAAAATATATAACGTTTTAAATCGTTAGCAAAGTATTTAATATTTTTCGTACTATAAAAAAACGAGAAACTGTAATTAGTTATTAATTACGGATAATTTAACGATATTACCGTTAAAAATAGAATATTATTACCTTTAATTACCGAAATTAAAACCCGATTATAAGATGCTAAATAATTCACGGTTTTAAACTTGCGAAAAAAATATAACTAAATCCGAATTAAATTAGAAAACAAATAAAAAATAACCTTTAAAACGAAATATGGGTTATTTAAATATCTCGTTATACCTTTCGAATTTTATAAACGTATTAATAACTTTTTAACGGATAATTAATTATATATTTCGGAAGTGCCTTAATATCTTTATTATATATTACCTCGACGATATCCTTATTTGTTCGAGAATAAAAAAGAAATATATAAAACATTTTTATAAGGTTTTATAAGCTTTACAATCTCCCTAGAAAAGACGTAACCGTGTAATAAAATTAAATAAATTAATAAATTGTATATCTGGGTTACTAGACTTTACTAAACCTTAACCTTTTTACAAATTGCCCAATTATGCCCCTATTAACGACTATTCCTAATCGAATTCTAGACGGTTTTTACCGGAATAACCGGATAAATTATCGCTTATAAATTTTTAATTTATATCGAATTAAAGATTAAATATCGAAATTTTTAAACCTTTTATAGCTTATATTTAGTTTTTTTAACAATTCCTTTATACGGTCGATATTTTTTATTATAAAGTCGTCCAATTTTAAATTATTTTTATTTATATAAATTAAATTTTTTTAGGACAAATCGGTTAAATAGACAGAGGTATCGATATTTTTAGTTCGTTTTAAAACTTTATAAAACTTAAAGATTTTTAAAAAAACGTTTTCCGTAAAGATTTTATACTTACGGAATACCGATATTTTGTAATAGGAATTACCTAATATATTTTAATTATTTTAATTAATAAGGATTCGAAAAGGTGTCGTAAAATCGATCGAGATTAAAATTGTAAAATTAGTAAAGAGTTACAAAGTAGCTATTTTATACAGACTTAAGGTTTACTGCGAAAAACTTAATATTTCCTAAGTTATTATTTACTTTTTAAAAGATTTCTTTTATTAAACCGTAAAGTTAAAGAGTATAAGGTTTATCAGAGTTAAAGCTTGTCGGCATTACGTAATAATTGGTTTCGGGATAAGGCTTTTTATAACCGAGGCGTATAATTTATTATTACCGTAAAAACTATTACTAGTTACCATATTCGAAAATACTAGGTAAAGTATTTATCGTATTAATTATTGGTATAATTACTTCGTATTTTTAGCGTAGCCTAGATAATACGGCTTAAACTTAATAACCTTATATTAGCTTTATATAACCTTAATTTTTTAATTAACGTAAAAAAAGAATATCTTTTAAATTTAAAAAATCGAATGCTTAGAATATATTATTATTATAAAGTACATTAAAATAAACCTTTAAAAGATTACTATAATTAAAAATTAAAAAAGGTTTATTAACGGTATCGAAATATAAACGTTTTTTAAATTTACAAATTATTACCGACGATTTATATAATAGTTTAATAAAATTATAATGCCGTTAATAAAATTTACTAAGAAAGATTAACGATTTATATAGGTTTTAGTTATAAAAATAGCTTTTCGAGAATTTAAAAATGCTCTTACTAATAAATCAGTTTAATAATATATATCTTAAATAAATTAATAGAATTCGAAATTGATATTTCGGATTTTATTTTAAAAGCAATAATTTACTAACGAAATAATTAAGGAAAACTATACCTTATCGCCTTTTACCTTTTTAAATTATACGGTATTAAGTTAAATTACTTTATTTACGATAAAAAGGTTTTAGTTATTATTAAAGTTTTTAAAAAATCTAAATATTATCTTAAAGGAAATAAGTATTAAATAAAAGTATATACGGATTACAAAAACATTTCCCATTTCGAAATTATTAAAAAGTTAATCGGATAATAATTAGGTTATTATTTACCGTAAAAAATTAAAAAATAATAAAATAAATATTCTTACTAAATAACCGGACTTAGAAAGTCCTATGGTAAAAATATAATAAATTATTTTCGATTAAATACTAGAAAAATATTTAATATAACGATATATTAATATTATTAAAATATCTATACCAAATATATACTAAAAAATATAGTAATATTACGATAATTTAACTAAAGACTAGAACATAAATAAAATCTATATACTAAAAAATATTAAAAAAACTTAATACGACAAATATACGAATATTTAGGGATTTATAAATCTTTAAAATGTTTACGACAAATATATTATTTTTTTAAAAATGAAATTAATAATATAAAAAATTATATATTAATACAATATCTATATTAGAGTAAAAACTAAATGATATAAACTATACGCAAAATTATAACTATTACTAATCGTTAAACGATTATAAAATTTAATTATATTAAACATTATTACTAAGTTACCCTTATTAAAAAAATATAATTATATATATATATTATAATAACATTATTATAATTATTAATTAATTTATAAAATTTTCTTATTTCTTACTTTATAATAAAAATACAAATATCGAACAAATAATATACATTTTCTTTCGACATATCTTTAATATATACGGATTACTATTAAAATCTATTTTAAATAAAGGTATTACTTTTATTTTAAAGTTTTAATAATATCTAATAACATAACTTAATTTAAACTATAAATTATTAAACCCTTTTAAATTACAAATATATAAATAAACTGAAAAAACTAATTAAATATTAAAAACGTACTTATAATATTATATTAATTATAAACAAAATAGTTAAGTTAATAAATTACTTATTATATAACTAGATTATAATACCAGTTACTATAACAATATTAAAATAACTCCAACAACTGCCCACTTTAATTTTACCATAAAAGTGTATAAAAAATACGATAAAAATTAATTAATGGTAAGGTAAATTTTACCTTAAAATAATTTAAATAATTATACTAAGAAATAAAAATAAAACTTTAATTTATACGCGAATAAATAAATAAATATTATAACTAATAAAAATTAAAAAAACTAATCTTTTCGGGAAAAAAATAATTTATCCAGTTATTAAAAATATCAAAATTAAACGCTTAAGCCAAAAACTCGATTTTAAATATATCGGCTTATATAAAACTACTAAAAAAAATCTTAAAAAGATAATTACTAATTAAAATTACCACTTAGGGTTAAATTCTATTTAATTCTTTATATTTTCTTATTTAAATCCATAACGGATACGATTAAAGTTAATACAAAAAACGAAAAAAAAAATATATTAACTTATAAAATAAAGAAATACTTAACATACGAAAAAAAAACTTACTTAATACCTAAATAAATAAAAAAAACTACACAAATTCTAAAAATACCTAGGAACCGGCAAAAACTTTTACTAACGCCTAACGCCTATTAAAATTTTTTTACCAATAATAACGGAACTAGCGATAAATACGTTCTAATTTACGTTATCCAAAAAAAACAGGCCTTAGTCGACGGCATTCCAATTAATAACGTTAACATTACCGGAGGCCTAAACGGTTACCGTTAATTTTAACTTTTAACGGTTAAACGCGTTTTGCTTATTTAAGGATTATAAAACGCGATTAACGAATTTCGCGCCTTAAATTTAATATTATTAACGCTATTTACGTATGCGGAAAAAGCAAACTAAAAATTTAACAAAAACCTATTCCGCAGCAAGTTCCTTTTTTTTAAACGCCGAGCTTCAGCAATATAACGGTTAACTACCGCCATAAAAACGTTAATACTATTACAAGAACGGCTATAATAAACGTATTTCTTATAATAAAAAACCCTTATTATTATTTAATAATTAAGTTTCTTAAAAAATAAAAAATAAATAGTATTACTTAAAAACCTTTTAAATTAATTAAATTAACTAAAGCATAACGTTATTTTATTTTACACAAACGACCCTTAATAATACAACCTAATATAATAAAATAAAAACTGATAAAAAAATTCTTTAAAATAAAAATCCGGGAAAAAAAAATATATTACAACCCAACTAACCTGGTTTCGAAAATAATCGGGGTAAATTAGGTTACGTAACTGGATTACTGGATTACGAAAAATAAACTAATAAGCTGGGTTATTAAATTACGAAAAATAATTTAATAAACTATAAAAGGATATATACGCTTATTATTCGGCGTACAATCTATCATTACCGTGAAAACCATTAATAGTTACCGTGTTCGAAGATATTAGGTAAAGTATTTATCGTGTTAATTCTTGGTATAATTACTTTATGTCTTTAACTCAGCCTGGATAATACGGCTTGAACCTAACGACCTTGCATACTAAGCGTATAAATTCTTAATTAGGTTATAATTAATACGATTAATTTAACTTACGATAATTAAAAATATTATAACGTTTTAAAATGGGTTCATTTTAAGAAATATTATTATAATATAGTTAAAGTTTATTATAAGGTTTGTTAATAACGATAACGTACTATACATATAAGCGAGAGATATATATAAGCGAAAAACTTTTTTCGCTATTCCAACTATCTATCTTTAATCATCCATTTTTTAACATTAACGTTATAGAACGCTTTACAAAAAAAGCAAAAATAAACCTAGCTATTTAAACTAAAAAACAAAACCCGAAAGTTAATTATAAAAAACTTAATTCTATCTATAAAGTTCCATATTTTACTTTAATACACCGTTTTAACGGTAAATACGCCCGAACCGATATTATCCCTCTTTTACAAAAATTAACACCGACCGAAAAAAAATCGATTATCGACCAAATCCTTAACCTAAATACGCGAATGTTTCCTATCCGGCTTTAACATATTAAAAATATAGCCAATATATTGCTAACCTAACATATTACGGAACGCGTCGGAATTAATTAGGCATCGAATTTTATTAAACGGTAAAAAAAACTTTAAATACATTTAAATCGGAAAATCGATTATTAACGGATTTTATCCGAAAATCCAGAAATATTTCGTAAATAATTCAAATTTATTCGGGTTATAATCGCGAAATACGATATCGCAAAAAAAGATATTTACAACTTTAACGAAATTAGATTTTTAATAAAACTTTTTATAATAACGGACATAATAATTACCAATACCGAAAAATGTAAAAAACCTAAATAAACATAATAAAGAAATAAAAAATAAATTATAATTATTTAAACTATTAATTCCTAAAGTTAAACTATACCGTTATTTATTATTATAATAAGGAAAAATTATTTTAAATCCTGGTACCACAATAATTTATTATTAACAGCCGATTAAAAAATCGCATTAAATAATAATAACTAAATAACAAATAAATTAAGTTTAAAATAAATCCAGCATTTTAATAAACATATTCGGACGCGTACGAAAAATTCGAAACGTTTTTTTATCCTCGACGGTTACGAAAGCCATTATTTAATAAAATTCGAAAAATACTGCGCCAGTTACGATATTATTACACTTTACATACCCGCGTATTTTTCGCACCGGCTTTAACCTTTTGATATATTTTATTTTTTTATTTTAAAACGCGTTTATTTACGGTATATCGAAAACCTAATACGACGTTATTATACCTATATTATTAAAAAAAAAATTTTCGCCAGCTTTTATAACGCGTTCTAAACTGCCATAACATCCGATAATATTAAATCTAAATTTACAAAAGCTAACCTTATTTTATTCGATTTTAATAACGTCCTTTCCGAATTCGAAATTTCTCCAGTTATATTTACGTTAACTATCTCCCCGTTAACCTCCGCCGGTTTTACCTTCCCACTTGCGAAAACCCTTAGAAATATCCGTAAAATAACAAAACAAAAACGTTATTTACAAAAAAAAATCAAAAATTATCAAAATAATTCGTTAACAAGGATATTTAAATCGGTTAATCTTATAATAAAAAGTTACATATTATTGTTACATAAAGCCGCTTTTCTCCGGGAAAAAAACGTCTAATTATACGAAACGAATTACGTTTTAAACAAACGTTACAAAATTAAAAATAAACGTTTTCAAAAAAAAAAAACATTTATTATACAAAAAGAACAAGCTTTTTTGGCCCAAAAAAAAAAAAGTAATAAAAAAATACAGCTAACAATAACTGGGGAAGGTCGTCGTAAAAAGGTTAAAACGAAAAAACGGAAATATAACGTCTACGGCAAGCCCGGATATAATACGCGTACTTATGAAAAAATTATAGATACATCTAACCAAGAAGAATCCGATTAATTTGAATTAATGCAATATATTATTATTAAGTTATTTAAATTTGTTATTACGGAATGCTAAAAAGCGGCTCGCTTATATATGTCTCTCGCTTATATATGTAGTACGTTACGCCTTAATAAATTAATTAGAAATAGGGGTATTTTGCATAAAGGGGTTTTCGAGGGAAAATTAGATATGAACTGGCGGGTGTACTAGGTGTATGCCAGGTAGAAGCAGGGCCACTGCAGGAATAGTAAAAGGTTTACTACAGAAATAGCAAATGTCTAAAATAATAATAAAAATCTTATAACGTACGACACAAGCGAAGCGAACGCACAAGCGAAGCGAACGCCCGGACCCACATTTAATAAATCGCTTATAACTTTACTAAAACTTCTTATAATTAAATGCAACATTATAACTAGTTTTATAATAATATAAAGAAAAGGTCTACTAAATGGTATAAAATTATAAAATTTATAAGTGAAGTTATAATAATATATAGTAATATATAGAGAATTATTATATTTATTAATAACTTTTCGAAACGTAAATATTATTACGTAAAATTTTGCAAATAAATTTGAAATATATTTAAATATCTTATTTTATTTTTTCAAATTTTTAAAAAAATGATTTAAGAAGATATTAAAAAAGTAGATCTTATTTTAGCGTAAAATTATATATCTGGTAATATCTTACGTAATATAAGGTTTTACATATTATAAATTTTATAACAGATAGGTATTAACGTAATATATAAACTTACTAAATTTGGAAAAGTTATATTAATATTACGTAAAGTTATAAATTTCTAAAATATCGTTATTAGTATAAGTCACGTAACCGTTCGCTTCGCTTGTGCCGTACGTTAACGTATTATATAAATAAGCGAGTTATATAAGCAAATAAGTTAATTTTTAAAATTAATAATATATAATCTTTTATGAAAAAAGCTATGATAAATATAAGAATTTAAGTTAAAAATCACACTTGAAATTTAGCTTTTAAAATTTATATATTTATATATAATGTTTTCGAAATTATTTTAAAAGCTTGATATTACGATTAAAACGTAAACTGTTTTCTTCGATTTTAAAGTTTTAAAAAATAATGAATTTATTATTTATTTAATATGTTATAATATCTATTAAAAGATTTTAAAACTTTAAATTACGTAAAATTTAAAAAAAATAAAGGAATTTATATTATAATATAAAGATCTTTTTAGGTAATTTAAATTATTGAAATTATAATTATGTAATATAATTGTATAAAATATTATAATTTTAATAAAAATTTAAAAAGATGTTTTTATAATAAAAACCATTTTTATTTATAATATTTAATAGCGTAGAAAAAATTAAATAAACTTAATTAAAATTTAAAAATCTTTTTTAAACATATAAATTATTAATATTAAAAACATTATTTTTCTTAACTATTTTTACTAAAAAGAATATTTCTATCGTGAATTTATTAATTATTTATTTTTATTATTATAAAGAATTATTATAAAAAATAATAATTAAATAACAAATATATTAATATATAGATTAAAAGTTCGCATCATTTTATAATTTTAACTATTACGAAAATTACAATTTTATCGAATTTAAAAATTATAATAAAATAAACGATATTACTATATTTTATATATAAATTTTCTATTTAGATTTAAGGTTTTAACAAACTTTATTTTTCAGCGTTAAAATGTATTTATTCGTTATATATCGAAAGTATTATATAGTATTACATAATTTATATTAATAAAATAAAGCTTATCGCCTATTTTTATCATATATTTAAAGTTGTTTCATTAACCGATTAAATTAATTCCGGATTTATATAAATATGATTTTCACCGTGAAAACCATTGATAGTTGCCGTGTTCGAAGATACTGGGTAAAGTATCTATCGTGTTAATTATTGGTGTAATTACTTCGTATCTTTGGCTCAGCCTGGATAATACGGCTTGAACCCAACGACCTTATATATAAATATGATTTATTATATTCGATTTTAATAATACTCTTTTCTTATAACAATTTTTATCTATATTTATGTTAACTTCTTTTAAATGTATTTTTATTTATTAAAACTTTTAAAGATATTAATAAAACAGTTTAATAAAAACGTTATTTCTAAAAGAAAAGAGAGAATTACTAGTTTATCTTACCGATAAATATAATTAAATTAATTATTTATTTATTAAAGAATAACTTTATATTTCTATTCGAAAATAACGGTTTTTTAATAAACAAAACCGTTATTTTTACGAAATATATAACGTTTTTATTAAACGCCGAAGAAGTAAATAAACGTATTATTTATAATTAAAAACAGTAATAATAAGTAATTATAATAAAAAAAGATTAAAAGTACTAGTTATAAAATAGTTTAAATAAAAATATAAAAACATGATATTATAATAAACTCCGATATACTATACGTATTTATAAGAAATTTATATAAACCTTTACTTATAAAATGTTTAACTGATTTAAATATATTATTATAAAATCTTAAAACCCACTTTTTAGCTTATATAACTCGTTTATTTATATAATAAGATCAGCTGTATATATATACATAACTAGATACCTTAATAGCACTTTACTATTACGACCTAATAAAGGGGAGGCCTCGGAAAACGGTCCCGGTAAGGCCGAAAACAAAACCTAAGTAAGTTAAATTACGTAATTAGATTACCAGCTTACGAAGGATAAGCCAGTAAGTTAAATCGCCAGCTTACGAAAAATAAACCAGTAAGTTAAATTACCAGCTTATAAAGGATAAACCAATAAATTAAAGAAAAATATATACGTTCGTTATTTTATAGCTTAAATAGTAACAGTTTGTAATATGATTTAATTACCTAAGATACCCTTAATATTACTAAACGTAACTAAATTATCCTTATTGCTTAAATCTCGTAATACAATTATTAACATAAACCGTATAACTTAATTTAATAATTAGTTAACTAACCTAGCCGTTATACGTTACAAACTCTTATTCAGTAATATTATCAAATTTTAAATAATTATCCAAATTATCAACATAACCCCCAGTATTAAAAAAATTACAACCGCCTAACAATTCCAGGATAAGCTTAAAAAACTAAAGGCTAAGATTTAACGCCTTAAAAAATCAAACAAGAAAAACCTTAGTACCTCGAAAATTAAAATTAAAAAGCTTCAACCTTATATTGGAAAAACCGATATCCAAAGTTTCCTTACCCAAGCACGAATATACCTACGATTCTTAACCCTTAACAATCCAAAAAATCAGATTCTCGCTATTGCAACGTTCCTTATAAAAAACGCGCTTAACTGATTCGAACTAATTATAAAAGATTACTTGAAAAATACGGAAAATAATATGGAAATATCTATTAAGGAACTTTTCGCCAACTATTCCAATTTCGAAAAAAGTTAAAAACCAATTTTAATAATCCCGATAAGAAACGTACTGCCGTATAAAAAATTTTATAACTACGACAAAAAGAATTAGCATTTAAATACGTAGTGGAATTCCGAAACCTAATAGCTAAAACAGGATAAGTAAATAATAAAAATAACGCTTTAATTAACATGTTTTACAAAGGATTAAAGAACGATATTAAGGATAAAATTATTAAGCTTAAACGACCAATTTCTTTAAGTAAGTATATTACCGAGATAGTAAAAATCGACAATCGATAATTTAAAAGGCGATAGGAAAAAAAAAAGCTAGTATATTCCACGGTATAAAATTAATAAGCCTAACTAAGAAAACGGACGTATTATACCTCCTACCTCCTTTAGGACCTAACCGGGACCAATAGAAATCGAAGCGGTTTAATAACGGAATCGACCTTAATTTAAATGCTATAATTGCGGTAAAACAGGGCATAAAGCCTTTTAATATAAAGCATTTAAAAAACCCCGAAAAGATAACTAGGCCACCGTATTAAAAAAAAATAACAACAAAACGACAAAAAAAAGAATAAAAAATCGATTAATATAATCCGACCTAGGAACGGCCACTAATTATAATATACTGTAATGCAGTAATACGAAAATTACCTAAAATAAAAAAGCTTTACCGAGGAAAATCTACTTACTTAATTTTACTAAAAAAAACAACGATAGGAACAGAATTAAAGGGTCCTGCAGGAATGGTTATAGAATTATTATAAATAGAGTAAAAATTTTTGCCCGGAAAAACTAAAAAAGCATACGAAAATTTACGCTATTTATTATAAAAAATCTAAATGCCAATTTTACTACGAATGAAAGGAAGTAATTTACTAACGCAGTACTCGAATATACAAAAATAGATTCGACTTTAAGAAATAAAAAGGACTTAACAAAAATAACTAGTAATAATACCGGCACTTACGATTATTTATAGACGGAAACGAAATCGACCAGTAGTTAGTACTGTAAATCTAGCTACCTAAAAAGTTATATCTTCAAAAGGACCCTTTTTGCTATTACGAATAATAATATTATTAGATAAAAAAAGGTTAATTTAAAAGATAGTAAAAAGGCACTACTAACGGGCTATTACCGATTTAAGTATTTAGCTGGTTTTTATTATAAACCCGGAAAACAGAAAAGCGATTAAGGAAAAAATTAAAAACTTTACTAAAAAAAACTAATAGGATATAAAGGACGAAGAAGGATATAATACCTAATAGGAAAAAGACGACAGTTTATAATTAACGTTACCAAACGAAAAAACGATTAATACCTTTATTAAACATACTTAAAAGCGATAAAACCTATAACAATAACTTAATTAACTATAAAAACAAGTAACGTAAATAGAAAGATAAATAAAAAAACTCCGAATATAAAACAATAGAAATACGGAAATTTTGCAAAAACTCCTATAGACCTTAAAAGACCAACGTTACCTGTAAAAAAGCCGTAAGTAAGCGAAAAAAAAAAGGTTAAACCGTAACACCTTAAAAAGACTTTAAACGTAATAATCGGAACTACGGGCGATAATGTTATTATTATATAAATACGAATTAAAAAAAATTGATATACCGCAATAGTAAACTATAAAGCGATAATTACTAATTATATTAATTCGGAAGTAATGAATTAATTGAAAGTTTTATAGAAAAAAAAGAGTTACCCTTATAAAATCGAGAATACCGAAGGTTAAAAATTCGTTTACGATAACGGATAAGTTAAATGCAAGATTAATTACCTTAAAACCTTTATTAAAAAAAAGATAGATTATTAATTTCGATATTGTTTTATTAATAAGATATAACATAATCCTTAGGAAACTATAGTTGCGCTAGTATAACCCTTTAATTAATTAAGAAATTAATTAAATAAATTTTCGCTTATGTTCCAGTATAAGGGAAAATAAAAAAAAATTTAAAATCTTAACATTTAATTAATAAGAACGACGAATGCAAACATAAAAATACGATAAAAACCCTATTACTTAAAAAAATAAAATATATTCAAAATAACGAGCATAATAAAAAAATACGACATATTATTACGAACCTTAAAGGACGATTTCGATAGATAAACGACAACTTACAACCTTAACCTAAGAAACTATTAAAATAAATAATAAAGGTGTTATTATAATAATTTAAATACAAGAAGCTTTTTTAAAAAAAAACTGAACACAAAATCACTATAATATAATAAATAAGATTATAAAATAGTTTTTAAAAACGGTAAAATTCTCCCTAGAGAAGACGTAACCGTAGAACTAAATTAAAGAAATAAAAAGATTATGCTATCGGTTGCTAAGCTTTACCAAACCCCAACCTTCTTATAGGTAACTTCAGACTGCCCAGTTATATAAGCCCCTATCGATAACCATTTTTAACGGAATTCTAAACGGTTTTCGTAATCCGGAACAGCCGGATAAATTATCGTTCGTAATTTTCCAGCTTATATCGATTTAAAAGTTAAACTTTAACTTTTTTAAACCCGTTATTATTATTTTCCAGTTTTGTTAATAATTTTTCCATATACCGGATATTTTTTTAATATAAATTTACGTAAAAATCGATTATTTCCGCCGTTTTAAATTAAATCGTATCCGAAAATTAAAAATAAAACCCGATTTTTTTCGGAAAAGTTATTATTATTAATAAAGGTATCGATATATTTTATTTAACCGATTATTTTATTTAAGTCGGGTAATTTAATCGAAACCGTTTCCGTTAAAATTCCGGAAATACGGAATATTAGGATTTTATATTTAAACTTAGCCGGTATATTTTATTTATTTTAATTAATAATAAAAGTTCAAGAAACCTTAAAACTAATCGAAATTAAAAAAGGTAACTATCGTAAAATTAACGAAAGGTTATAAAGTAATTATTTTATACGGACTTAAGGTTTACTGCAAAAAGCTTAATATCTTTTAAGTTATTATCTAAAATTCTCTCTACTAAACCGTAAAGGGTATAAGGTTTATTAAAGTCGAAACTTGTCGGTATTACGTAATTGGTTTCGAGATAAGGCTTTTCGTAACCAAGGTATAATCTATTATTATCGTGAAAATTATTAATAATTACCGTATTTAAAGATATTAGGTAAAATATTTATTATGTTAATTATTAATGTAATTATTTCATATCTTTAGCTCAGCCTGGATAATACGGCTTAAACCTAACGACCTTGTAAAAACGGTAAAATAACTGCTTTTTATTCTATTTACAATTTAAACGAAATAAAGCTATACGCTTTTCGTAATTATTTAAAAAAAAACTATGAAAAAGGTATATATAACGTTTTAAATTATTAGTAGAATACTTAATATTTTGCATTTTACAAAAAACGGAAAATTACAGTTCGTTATTAATTATCGATAATTTAATAATATTACTGTTAAAGATAAAATACCGTTACCCTTAATTATTACAATTAAAAACCGATTACGAAATACCAAATAGTTTACGGCCTTAGATTTACGAAAAAGGTATAACCAAATCTAAATTAAACCGGGAAATAAATGGAAAACTGCTTTTAAAATAAAATATGAATTATTCGAATATTTCGTTATACATTTCGGACTTACGAATATACCAGTAACTTTTTAATAGATAGTTAATTATATACTCTAGAAGTACTTTAATATCTTTATTGTTTATTATATCGACGATATCTTTATTTATTTAAAAATAAAAAAAGAATATATAAGATACGTTTATAAGATTTTATAAGTTTTATAAAACGTTAATTTTTTAATTAATGTAAAAAAAAATACCTTTTATATTTAAAAGGTTAAGTATTTAAAATATGTTATTATTTTAAAATATATTAAAATAAACCTTAAAAAAATTACTACGATTAAGGATTAGAAAACGCCATTAATATTACTGAGGTATAAGTATTCCTTAAATTTACTAACTACTATCGACGGTTTATACGACATTTTAATAAAATCGCAATATTTTTAACGGAATTTATTAAAAAAAACCGACGTTTTATATAAGTCCTAGCTGTAAAGAAAGCTTTTTAATAACTTAAAAACGCTTTTATTAGTAAACCCGTTTTGATAATATATAATTTAAATAAATTAATGGAATTTAAAACCGACATTTTTGATTTTACTCTAGGAGTAATAGTTTATTAACGAAATAATAAAGAAAGATTATATTTTATCGCCTTTTACTTTTATAAGTTATACGGTACTAAATTAAATTATCCCATATATAATAAAAAATTCTTAGCTATTATTAAAGCTTTTAAGGAATTTAAATATTATCTTAAAGAAAATCAGTACCAGGTAAAAATATATATAAATTATAAAAATATTTTTTATTTCGCAACTATTAGAAAACTAATTGGATAATAATTACGCTACGTAAAATACCTTTTAAAATTTAATTACGTTATTATTTATGGAAAAATTTAAAGAACAACAAAGTAAATGTTCTTAACAAATAATTAAACCTTAAGAACTTTAAGATAAAGATATAATAAATTATCTTTAACCGAATATTAAAAAGATATTTATTATAACGATATATTAATATTAATAAAATATCCATATTAAACATATTTAAAGAAATATAATAATATTATAATAATTTACTTAAAGATTAGAAAATAGATAAGATTTGCGTATCAGAAAAATACCGAAAAACTTAATACGAAAAATACATAAATACCAATTATATAAATACCCGGAGATCTATAAAATCTTAAAACGTTTATAACGAACATATTATTTTCTTAAAATGAAATTAACCGTATAAAGGATTATATAATAATACAATATCTGCGTTAAAGTAAAACCTAAACGACATAAACTATACGGAAAATTATAATTATTATTAATTACTAAGCAATTATAGGATTTAATTACATTTAACTTTATTACGAAATTATCTTTGTTAAAAAACCTAATTACGAACGTATATTATAATAGCATTTTTGTAATCGTTAATCGATTTATAAAATTTTTCTATTTCTTATCTTATAATAAAAATACAAACGCCAAACAAATAGTATATGTTTTTTTTCGACATATATGCAGTATATACGGATTACCAGCAAAAATCATTTCGGATAAAGGTGTAACTTTTATTTCGAAATTTTAGCAAAGTCTAATAGTATAACTTAACTTAAATTATAAATAGATAAACAAATAAAAAAAATTAATTAGATACTAGAAACGTACTTACGATACTATATTAACTATAAATAAAATAATTAAGTAAAAAAGTTACCTATTGTATAATTAGCTTATAACATTAGCTACCATAACAGTATTAAAAGGATTTTAATAATTATTAACTTTAATTTTACCTTAAAAATCTATAAAGAAATACGAAAAAAAAACAGTTAATATTAAAGTAATTTTTACTTCGGAATACCTTAAGTAATTATATTAAAAAATAAAGATAAAATTCGAATTCGTACGTAATTAAATAAGCAATTACTATAACCAAAAAAGGTTAAAGGGACTAATTTTTTTTAAAAAAAAAATAATTCTCCTAATTACTAAAAATATTAAAACAAAACGATTAAACCAAAAAGTCGATTTCAAATATATCGGCCTATACGAAATCGTTAAAAAAATCTTAAAAAATAATTACTAATTAAAACTTTCACCTAAGGTTAAACTTTATTTAATTTTTTATATTTCCTTATTCGAGTTAATAGTAAATATTATTAAAATATATATAACGCAAAACGATATAAAAGTAAAAAAAAAAGAAAATATACTAACGTATAAAATAGAAAAAATACTTAACGTACGAAAAAAAAAACTTGCCTAATACCTAATTAAGTAAAAAAATTACCCAAACTCCGAGAATACCTAGAAGTCTGTTAAAATTTTTATTAACGCCTAACGCCTACTAAGGAATTTTTACTAACAACGGCGGAATTAACGATAAATACGTCTTAATTTACGTTATCTAAAAAAAGAAGGCCTTAATCTACGGCACTTTAATTAATAACGTTAGTACTATTAAAAACCTAAATGACTACCGCCGACTTCGAATTTTAACGGTCAAGTTTTTCCTATTTATTTAAAAACTGCAAAGCGCAATTTACGAATTTCGTACCTTAAGTCTAATATTATTAACGCTATTTGCGTATACGGGAAAAACGGGCTAAGGATTCGATAAAAGCTTACTTTACGGCAAGCTCCTTTTTTTTTAACGACGAACCTCGGCAACGTAACGATTAACTATTATTACGGGAATACTAATACTATTACAAAAATAACCGTAACGAACGTACTCCTTATAATAGGAAACCCCCGTTATTATTTAACAACTAAATCCTTTAAAAAAAACAAAAGGAATACGGCATTATTTCGAAACCTTTTAAATTAATTAAATTAGCTAAGGCATAACGTTACTTTATCTTATATAAACAACTCTTAATAATACGACCTAATATAATAAAATAAAAACTTACGAAAAAAAAAACCTTAAAAACAAAGATCTTTAAAAAAAAATCGTATTATAACCTAACAAAAAAAAAGCCTCGGAAAACGGTCCCGGTAAAGTCGAAAACAAAACCTAAGTAAATTAAGTTACGTAATTAAATTACTAGCTTACGAAAAATAAGCTAGTAAATTAAGAAAAATATATACGCTCGTTATTCTATAACTTAAATAACAGTAACTTATAATATAACTTAATTACTTAAGACACCCTTGGTATTATTAAACGTAACTAAGTTATCTTTATTACTTAAATCCCGTAATACAACTATTAACATAAACCGTACGACTTGGTTTAATAATTAATTAACCCAGCTTAGCCGTTATATTTACCTATTTATATAATAAGTTATAATTTTATTTTAAGATATTAATATATAAATTTTTTATTCTTAATATAAATATATCTATTAAAAAATAGGAAATATATAATACGGTTAACTATTAATTCATTACTATAATTAATAAAATATAAGTCGGAAATTAAAATATAAAAATGTAATAACGCAAATTGGAATTAAATGCTAGGCCTGAAGAAATTAATCGAAAGCTCAGGACAGGTCTAGGGGCGTTTAACGCGGACAGCCTATCCTGTGAATAAACCACGCTCCTAGGGTTTTACCACCGTCGTACTCACCATGAGCCGTTAAGCCCAGCAGATCCAGTTAAAAACAACGCTCTTATTTCCACTTATCAAACCAGCTAGGATACCCCATCACCCCTAGCAACCAAAGATCGCTTTCATTTTAGGCCACGGACTTTCTCGTAGGATCCTCCATAACAACATGTCGCCTACGTTTCTACCCTATCAACCAGTAGAAATCCAGTTGGTAGGTATCCCGATAGTACTCACGAACCTCGATTCCATACCAAGTGGCCTGTCTGAAGGGTTGGAGACTGCGGACAACTATACATACACGTAGGCGTACGTCGCCTGCTTAACCCTATTCTAACCCTATTCCAACAGCATTATCGAATTACCAGGTCCCCTTAAACCCTTCACCGTCCTTCTTGAACCCATCAGTGCGGACGTCCCAAGTCTACAATTCCGTGATTTAAACAATTAGCTATTAGATCATATTGAAGTGGTGTATGACTTAAGTATCAATTAGCATGCAGCTAATTCCGAATGCGGGCCTTTGGTACCGCCCGGCCCCCCGTTACGAGGTACACCCCGACCCCTTAACTCCACCTATGGCGCCAGGAATTGCAAAGGCAAGTGCATCGGGGTTTCCTGTGGCGATATAGGAATGATAGCAAGCTCCCGAGCTCAGAAAGCTGAATGAAAGGCAGAGACTGTCCGTATCGCACCGATCTAAGCATTCGTTCACCGTCAGGCCGCTAGCAACGTATGGTGACCCTCTATAGCCAGTATCGCAATGGATCCGGTATCCTTTGACGCATCGTTCGTTCGAGGCCGGACACACGGGTGTTGTAGTAGGTTGTGCCACGTCAGAGGACGTGGTAGTACTCGATGTTATCGTACTGGAAGTGGTTTCCACTGAGGATGGTGTTGAGGTTGTTCCTACGGACGATGTAGTCGAGTTGGTCCACCTTACGGAAGATGTGGTGCTCAAGGTTGCTGAAGGCGAAGAAACTGACGAAGGCGTAGATGGAGTGATTGTGCTAGATACTATGGAAGCAGTAGAGGAGATGGGGCTCGATGCCGATGAGGTACCAGTTTGGGAAACGGACAGGGATGACGTGGAGATCGAGAAGCTCCAAGACGACGATGCAGATGTTGGCACGGATACAGTTGCGCTGGATGAGCCGCTGGTATACGAAACAGTAGCCGAGATAGATGTAGTGAAACTAGACGTAGCAGAGCTAGACGTAGCAGAGTAAGATGCACCAGTAGTGAGCGTTGAGGATGTCCTGCGAGTGCATGCAGCATCTAATAAGCTGCTGAAGCTCATGAGTAACACGAAAAGCATATGTTTCTTCATTTTGGCAGTATTATTATAAAGAAACGAACCCAGTTAGTGATTGCTGGGAGCAAGGCATGCTGTTCAGACTCATATGGAGCGGGATCCTTTTTATATAGCCAAAATGACCTCAGGATGAAGAAGAGTGATCGTCCAGCTGCTTGGTGCATCTCTCTGGTTTTGCATGTTCTGGACCGTCACTTAATCTTGGGTCCTGGACGTCCTAGCTTATGAGGTATGATGTGTCACCCAGCCTCACAAACTAGGGACAATCACTATCAGAAAACCGGATATTTTGGAAACCAACAGTGTTGTGCTGCTTCTGCATTATTTATCAACCGATTCACACCAAGATAATCTAGCAGTGTCCACCCCTGCGTTTTGTTCTTTATAGTGAAGCGCCTAATACCTAGTTTCATGGTAGCAAAATAACGACGGAAATTTCATTGGGTTTACCGCAGGATTCCGGGGTAACTGTCTCTACAAGTTTGGGATCTTACGAAGCTTCCCTAAGATCATATTTTGCCGGAGCTTAACAGTACGACTATTAAATGCAGTGCAAATAGTAGCTCAATCTGCATTGGTCAAGAATAGCCATATGAGCGTTTCAGCCGCAACCAGCCAGGCGAATCTAGACCCAATACTCGCGTAAATACCAACGCGGGTAGACAACTACCTGTTGATCCATGCTCACAGAGTGGCTTAATTAGAGATATTATTATGCCTTGATTATGACGGAGTGGCTTGGCCCCTTGCGTAAGCACCAGAATGCGACGGACTTCGGGACCGCAAGACGGCGCCGTCTTCTGCTATCTCCCATGGTCTCCCTAAGTGATGGTAATGCCACGCATTCTTTAGTCGGCTTTCGCAGGTGAACG
>QJNZ01001003.1:0-30814 GCA_004155055.1 Monosporascus sp. CRB-8-3 | reverse complement strand
CCCGGGCCCCCCCCCCCCCCCCCCCCCCCTTGCAGCTTACAAACGCTTTTTCTCATGTGAATTGTTGGATAGATCCGCCCGTCCCTATACTTACTGCCTATCACATGCTCTTTCTGCGGGTACCTTCCGAGGCGCCGCTTTCCTTGGGACAACCGCATAATTATGCAACCACACCATCCCACGCACCGGCAGACCTTCCCTCTGCAGCCCATAGCGAAAAAGAGTCCCACCAGCGGAAACCCCACGCCCGTTGACAGCGATCATGACCATACTCTACCTATCACGTTTCCAACAAGTACTACTCCCTCTCCCGCCGTTGCCCAATCCCCGTCAGGCTTGGCCTCCTCTTCTTCTACTGTGACGTTAGCTACTGTTCCTACGAAATTTGAAACCTGCTCGACGTCTCCTTCCCTAAGTGCAAGCCATGAAAACGATCCACCGGAAACTGCGTACGAGTTGGATTCGCATGTTGCTGCATCCCATGGTCAAGGATCGAAGATGTCCAAAGCACCGCTCTTGGTCCGTTCTTCTCCAGCCTTTGGGACGGGGTCGTATGGAGCTGCGCCAGTCAATCCAGAAGGAGAAGGAGAAGACGGCCATGAAGACTTCGCAATTCCGCCCGTGGGGCACAGCCCAGAAGCCAGTTATTCGAGGCGGCGCAAGTCCGGAAGCACAAGTCGTTCTGCCACCTTTCGAACGAGCACCTCATCTATAAGCCGTAGATGGAGCCAGTCTGGGGAAATGTGCCGCTCGACAGTGGTCGGTGGTCTTGAGGGTCGGTTTGGTGTCACCGAGGCAGCTTTACCGAATGGTTTACTCTCTGGTGGAAAATCGGCCGTTTCGACTACTGCCGACGAGGATTCGGACGACGACGACGCCGCCTGCCACATGGCCGATGAAGACCCCCCGGACAACTCACCCTATCCGCAGGTGCGAGCCTCCGTCGCTCCCACTGATAATACTTCGCTTTCCATAAATACACCGCGGATGTGGACTTTGTCCGTTCTATTTTCTGTCCTAGGATCGTCCACAAATTTATTCTTTTCCTTGAGATACCCCAGTGTCGCAATCACACCTGTTATAGCATTACTTCTCGTACATCCGCTTGGCCTACTATGGGATTACGCGCTGAAGAGACCGGTTGATCCCCCTGAAGAGTTTATAGATGGCGTACGAGCCTCTATTTCGACGTCTGACACTTCGACGGGCTCTTCCCCTAAAGCGAGAAGTCGCCGTGAACGGTTCCGTCTCTGGCTTGCCCAGGGGACTTGGAATGAGAAGGAGCATAGCTGTGTCTACGTCAGCAGCAATGTGTCGTTCGGATTTGCCTTTGCCACGGATGTCATTGTTGAACAAACAAAGTTCTACAACCAACATGCTAGCATAGTCTATCAGCTGCTGCTCACGCTCTCGACCCAAATTCTGGGCTATACCTTCGCCGGACTTACCAGGCGATTCCTGGTGCGTCCTAGCGGAATGATCTGGCCAGGTACGCTTATGTCGGCTGCGATGTTCACCACCCTCCACAAGGAGGAGAACAAGCCGGCCAATGGGTGGAGGATTAGTAGATGGAAATTCTTCTACATCATTTGGCTCTCTGCCTTCATTTTCTACTTCCTTCCCGGTCTGCTGATGCCGGCCCTTAGCTACTTTAACGTAATTACCTGGTTCGCTCCAGATAATGTCGTGGTAGCTAACCTATTTGGAGTTGTCTCCGGTCTGGGCTTGTTCCCACTGACGTTTGACTGGGCGCAAATCGCATATATCGGCTCCCCTCTTCTGACCCCTTTCTGGGCCGCTATGAATGTCATTGGCGGTCTAGTGATAGTCATGTGGATCATCGCACCGATCGGCTACTATCTCAATATTTTCTATTCATCTTATATGCCTATGCTGTCGGCATCGGTTTTCGACAATACCGGGAACATTTACGACGTCGGGAGAATCCTCACCTCGGACTTCGTCTTCGACAGGGAGGCGTACAAGAACTACAGCCGGGTATTTTTGCCGATCACCTACGTGCTCAGTTATGGATTACAGTTTGCCGGCTTAGCCTCGCTCTTGACGCATACGGCCTGCTGGCATGGCAAAGACATCTGGACTCAATGGCAGCGATCCTTAAAGGAGGTTGGAGAAGAAACCAAGCCGGCCTATCAGCCTCTCGACGCGGAGGGGACGGGGATGTCTCCCCTTGAGCGAAACAGCGGAGGCATGGACAGGATGAATTTCAGCAGCGATGGCCTTCTAACCCGTGAAGATGTCCATAACCGGCTTATGAGGAGGTATAAGGACGCACCGATGACGTGGTATCTAATAACCTTCGTGTCCATGACCGCTGTGGGCATCTTTGTCGTTGAATAGTGAGCACCGAGAACCCCCCCCCAAAACCAATATCCGAACTGATGTCTATGACTTAGCTATCCAATCCATCTTCCTTGGTACGGTCTCTTACTTGCATTAGGAATATGTGCCGTGCTTTTTGTCCCCATTGGCATTGTCATGGCGGTGACAAACCAGCACAGCAGCATCTATCTCATATGCCAATTGATATGCGGCGCCATCTTCCCCGGCCGGCCGGTGGCTAATATGGTCTTCGTCACATACGGCTATATCTCATCTGCCCAGGGAATTAAGTTTGCAGCAGACCTTAAGCTAGGCCACTACATGAAGATTCCGCCGAGGATTTTGTTCCTCGTCCAGATGGTTGCAACCATCGTATCGTCGCTTACACAGATAGGAGTCTTGAATTGGATGTTCAACAACGTACCGGGCATCTGCACTCCCGCGGCCATCAACGGCTTCACCTGCCCGATCGCTAGGGTCCATTTCAATGGATCCATATTATGGGGCGTTGTCGGACCGGCTGAATTCTTCGGGAACGGCGCCACCTACCACCCGTTGGTCTGGTGCTTCCTCGTGGGCGCCATCGCCCCTATCCCCTTGTGGCTGTACGGCCGCCACAGGAGGAACAGCATCGTCCGGAAGATCAACCTGCCGGTGTTGTTCGGGTCCCTGAGCTGGATCCCGCCGGCGACCGGCCTGAACTTCTCGGTGTGGGCCGTGGTCTGCTACGTGTTCAACTACCTGGTCAAGAACCGCGCGTCGGAGTGGTGGGCTAAGTACACCATGACTCTCAGCGCCGCGCTGGACTCGGGCCTCGCCTTCGGCATCGTCGTCGTCTTCTTCGGCTTCATCTACCCGGGCTGGATGGACGGGTTCAGCTGGTGGGGCACCGAGGTTTACAAGCAGGGCTGCGACTGGCAGGCCTGCGCGTATAACACCGTGCCTAATGGGACGCACTTTGGTCCGGACGCGTGGTGAGTGAAGCGATGGGGGTAGATAGGGTCGGAAGGCGGCGAGGAGGTTCCTGGCATACCCCACTTTTCGCATGAAATCTTACGAAGGGAATGAGATAGGATATTATTGCATTGGTTCGGCGTTTTGGAAGATGGGACGCATTTTATGGGAATGACGACTTTAGGTACATATTACACATATCCGAATACAGTAAGTAGATGGACATATCGCTCTTAACCAGGAGACCTTTCGGCCTATTACATCCTCCTTAGCAGGCCCCGGCCATAGAAGCTGAGTTACCCCTATCTAGGTATATCCTATCGCTGGTATCACCTTTATATGCTTACGGAAAGTATTCCTGTTACAACTCGAATAATAACAAGCTTTCACTTTACAAACCAAATAGCCAACTATCGTAGTTCGTCGGATTCAACTTATTTAATGTTACGCTTCAAATTCTGGACATTATAGAGGTGGCTTATTAACTTGTCCAGGGCCTGCTCGGGTACCCAGCTCGGTCGTGGTCGCTGTAGACGCGATTTTTCATACCAATCGGCAGCTTCTACCGCTAATACACGGCATGGTCTGGAGTCGAGGCCCGGAAACATCCCACGCCCGGCTGCTTCGGTAGTACGTACGTACTGACCCGGCCTCCCTTAAGCTCTTGGACGCGTTTCATCGCGGGCGGTTCCGCGCCTGTCCGTTTCCCTCTCGGGTTCTGTGGGTACGCAGGCTACCGGAAACTCGAGGACGCGTGACGCTTTTGATATGAACTGGTTGAGCCATTGCATTGTGCCATAGGTTGAGCACATGAAGCGATGTAGATGAGGAGATGGAGAGGGATTATGATTACAGAACTGCCCCTCGGAGATGCCAGCTTTGTAGGCCATTAACCAGAGAGTACCTCGAACGTTCTTCGTCAGGATAAGATCTCTGCATACATAACTCGGGATACGTAACGAAGAAAGTTAAAAGTGCGAGGATATTTGATCGTAGTCATGTATTAACTAATTACCTATCGCATGTACCACCGGGGCAACGCATTATCTTTTTGGGTATTAGCAAAGGCAAGTCCAGACGCCATTTACCCTTTGCCGTTCACCGTCTACCATTCGCCATCCACCATCCACCGTTCGCATCTCCATTGTGTGTAGACCAATTGCATCGCTTTCTCGAACTTTTTGTGGATGCGCAAGAAAGCAAAAGACAGGCAGCACAGGTTTGCTCTGCTTCCACTGAAAAGCTCAAGTCGTAAGATGATATCCAGGTAATGGAAAATGGAACGACTTGGCTTGTTTGTTTTTCACCTAGGTTGGATTGGGGCAAAGGAGTGGTGGGAATTAGGTGAGGATCCCGAGGAATGAAACTGCGAGTAGAATGGAAAATGATAGCGAAAAAAAAGGGCCAAAGAGTAACCAAGTCATACGAGTGATAAAATAGACCTGTCAAAAGACTGAGACGGCCAGGATACCTTGGCCTGTCCAAGCGGATACTCATCCGCCAACGATCTGGTGTCTGTTGATCTCATCGCATTGATGAGAGAGGAGTGTGTAAAACTGCAAGGGTGGGACGGCAATGATGATAATTCCACTCTGCCAAACACTCATGGTCTCTAAGTAGTGCCAAGTGAGCCTGGTTGCGCAACAACCTCAGTAAGCAGGCGGTATCAAGGCAAGAAGGATTCCTCCACAAGATATCGCTTGCTGACGTATACCAAATTCAAGGGGGGTCTAAGATGTGTGCCAAGGTGGTAAAGTATCGCCCTCAGAAGCCATGGTGGTTCGTCGGAATTGGCTCTCTAGGCAACAAGCCCGTGTTGCTAAAGCCGCTGAGGTCCCATCCTTGTTGGATACGCTGTGCCGGCTTGTTATCCTTTTTGGCCTTAGCGTGCTGCGGCTCACTAGGGCGTCCCGGTGCATTGGGGTTGGGAGGTAAACTGGCAGAGCTAGGTGCCGGGGGAAGCGTCGAAGACGCATGCTGTGCATATCTTCGGCGGCTGATCTCAGGATTCTGGGGGTCCAGGATGCGTCCATTTGACCGCAGCGAGAGAATAGCCTCGACCGTCTCCCTGTCTTCCATATTCTTGTCATTGAGCATTAGGCGCTGCTTGAGAGTGAGCCGACCCCCATTACGGGTCTGCTCCTGGAGTGCTGCCTCGCGGACGGCAGGGTCATGCTTGAACCGGCATTTGTCTTTCTTGCCGCACTTGCCGCCAGTAGCGTAATACTTGCAATGGCTAGTGGGGTCTGCTCGGATGAGGGGGGGAGGGGGGAGAGACGCCGGCTTGTGCGTAGTGAGGGATTCGGGCTTCTCATCTTCGGATTTACTCGAGGTCATGTCCGAGTTGACATTATCGAGCCTCATGTCATCACCTTCGTCATTCGCTGGGCGCTTCCGCTTCTCCTTGAGTCTCTGTTCGACCTTGCTCATCTCTGCCTGGAGTTTTCCAAGCTTTTCCTCGTCGCTGTCGATCTTGGCGTCAGCGGCGTTTGCATTGTCGCTAGCCTGGGCTGCCTTGAGTGCTTCGGCCTTCTTCTTCTCTTCGATGCGCTTCTTGGTAGGATAGTTTGCCTTCCGCTCGGCGATCCAAGCCGCCAGATTTGGAATGCTGTGGTATACAAGGTTAGCGAACATTCTCCTCTCGACTAAAGAGGGTGGAAGTATCTTACGCAGGCAGCTCGTTACCGAACTTCTGGACCCAGTAAGATTCCTCATCCGCAGGACCTTCGTCTGAGTCCTCGTCATTACCCGGCGTAAGCCCCAGTGTGTTCGTCTTGCGCTTCTTCTTCTTGAAGCCCTGGTCAGACTTCTGGGAATGGGGGGAAGAAACATGATGGGAAGGACGCTGGTTTTGGTTGCGAAACTTCTCGCCCCCGGTATTGCCATTAAATAGGCGACCCTTGTTGGACTGGCCGAAATGGTTTCGACCGTGGCCTCTACTATTCGAGCCAAACTGACCTCGATTGGGAGAAGGCCCTGAAAATTGTGTAGACACGGGCAAGGGTGCATTTACGGGTGTGGGTGGTTGACTACTGTAAGGTGGCTGTGGTGGGTAGGGCACAGGCGCTTGATGATGAGAAGGGGGATTGTAGGGTTGGCCGTAGGCGCCAGTGTTATGGGGGTTGTGAACACCAGGCCGATCAAACCCAATGCGTATGGGAGGTCCCATGGGATGATCGGACTTGTGACCACCTCGGTCACCCTGGTATCCGCCACGACCCCATTGCTGAGAACGATATTCAGGCGGTTGCTGATGATATGCTGGTGCATATGGCTGAGGTGTTTGGCTTGAGTACCCATATTCCTGAGGCGGCGGGGGCTGCTGGTATCCTTGAAAAGCATAGCCGCTGGGATGGGAAGAGACAGGCACAGGGCCAGCATTTCGAGAAGGATTCATCTGTGGGTTACCCTGCCAGTAACTGCTTGGCTGGGGGGCGCCATACGATGAACCAAAGGAGCGCTCCGGATAATTGGGGTAAGGCTCTTTGGTAACACGACTATAATCGCCCCCATGGCCCCCAGGTCCTTGGTAGTGACCACCGCGACCTCCACTGCTGCCACCGTGGCCGTGACCAAGAGAAGCGCCGCCTCGGTGAGCCGGAGGGGCGCTCGCATAAGGTGGGTTAGAAGGGTATGCATAATATCCATCAACGTTGCGGGGTCCAGTTGCAGGGGGAGGGGGTGGAGGGCCATAGTGGTAGGAACCCGACATATTTGCGGTTTGCGACAGTGCGATGTGAGACTCAAAATATTAAATATGACGCCTAGGTAGGTGAGACGAATGCGCGACACATAGACTATGCGCTGATGCTTGGGTGGACTTAAAGGGGAGCGATAGGAAATATGCGTAGATTCTGACTTGAGAATATGCTGTACAGCTTCACGTTAGTCACTGATGAACTAACCCATGACATGAAGTACGGCGCAAAGGGGCAAGGTGATAAGAATACCGACTCACTATTGAGCGACGTGATAAATTGCGTCACTAGTATGATCCTCTTATAACTCGTTGCGCGCTTCTACCAAAGAAGCTATTGTTTTGGGCAGGGTATGCAACGTCAGCCTTGGTACAACTAAGCACCATCTACCGTGCTTCTTAGTACAGGAAGGGCTTCGTGATATGGTGGAAAGGACGAATGGGCGTATCGGCTGTTCTCTAGAGACCGACAGTAGCTTGAAAGGGAGGCGACAGAGCTCTTGCTCTTGCTTATGGAAGGGTAATCAGTTCGTAGATTTACGACCGTGGTAGATCCAAATAAACCGACCACGGGAAGAGGCTTGAAATTGGAAGGAACTGAAGGGCCAAGAGAAGAACAGTGGAAGTCGTTTAGTATCGAGTCCTCAAGATCTCTCACACACGTCGCAGGAAATCTTCATATGAAGCAGGTATTGCGATTTGCGTAAATCATCGTAGACGCTTCTTCAGTAAAGTTGTAGTTAGGAGCTCGGAAGCCCAAGTGGGCAGAAAGCGCTCGGACCAACTCCTCACCGCCAGTAGGAGAAACGCCGCGATTTAGCCGCTCATATTCATGGAGAGAGGCAGTTGCGACATAGTCAAGGCTAGCCAGGCAGGTATCAACCCAGATCGCTTGGCCCGTGCGTTTGGAATTCGACTCTTCCTTGAGAAAACAATATGCGATCAATCATCACAACGTGTATCTCTAAAAAGAACCTCGTTGTCAAGTCAGCGAAACATGCCGTAGGATTGAGAGAAATATTCGATTCTCGCAAAACATCACAAAAATGTTCATCCTGGTAAGTTGTCAAAGGCATCATCGGAAGCAAAAAACAGTCGGTACTAACGGTTTCCCATAGACCAAGATTGCGGATCTGGTGCAGATCGCGCCGTCACAATTCGAGAAGCACAGCAGGATCGCCATCGAGGACAACATCAATGCCAAGTACTCGAACCGGGTGATCCAGAAGATCGGCCTGTGCATCTGCATGTACGACCTGCTCTGGGCGTCGGAGGGTCTCATCGGTCACGGGACCGGCATGGTCAACGTGAATGGTAATGGCTTTCCCGGTTGAGAGAGCCTTCGAGGGGATAGTAGTGGCTGATGAGGTTGATCTGTAGTCGAGTTCCGCATGATCGTGTTCAGGCCTTTCAAGGGCGAGACGATATTGGGCAAGATCAGCAGTGCCACTCCTGATGGCATTCATAGTACGCGAAGAGCATCCGTTTCCCCGGCCGCTGACCCGTACCGGGAAAATCACTGACAGAAATCAGTCCGTACCGACTTCTTCGAGGAAGTTTTTGTGCCGTACAAAGAGCTGCCCGAGAACACCGAGTTGTGAGTAATCAGGGCCGCGCGGGGCGTTCGTGTTTACTAACTTACTACTTCCAGCGTCCACAACGAGCAGGCCTGGACGTGGATTGTCGATGGGGAGCCAATGTACTACGACAAGAACGAGATGGTGCGGTTGCAGGTGATTGACGAGACTTGGAACGACCAAATGCCGGATAGCGCGGAGCAAGAGGCGTTGGACAAGGCAAAGAAGGTCTCGCCCTACAACATCCAAGGAAGCATGCTAAAAGAAGGACTGGGTATCTGCCTTTGGTGGGATTGAGGACAATGATTGATCACTTGCATATTGCATAAACCAGGGGAAAATTGAGGCAAGGGAACGGAACGGCGTTTGGGGGGGAATTCAGTGGACTGGCTATTTGCCATTACTTAGACATGATACCCTTGAGCAATCTATCCTCTACATCATCCAGAACAGAATAGTGTGCGATAACCGCGAGGTTCTCCGCCTCGGCCTTGAATTGCTTGTCGGGATCAACACCAGGTCCCATCATCTGGGGGGCTTGAGGTCCCATTCCAGCCATCTGCTGCGCCATCTGGTTTGCCGCTGTTGGGAGGAGGGGTTAGGTACTTCACCACACTGGCATCAATCGGAAGGGTACTCACCATTATCGCTACCCAGCAGGAAGTTGAATACAGACTGTAAACCAAAATAACACAGGAAATACCAGCTCATGCTAGACATCCACCTGGGGTCCATCTCCCTGGTGGCAACGCCGGCCTGCAGCATGCTCTTGAACTTGACGGTGATGGGGAAGGGCAGCTTGATGATGACGAAGCCGCTGAAGAAGGCGTTGATCCAGCTCATGATCAGGGTGTTGGGGATCATCATGGCCATGTTGTTCTTCATCATGCCCATCATGCCGTCCATGGCGCCCGGGTCGGTCATGGGGTTCGGCGGGGGCTGGCCGCGCTGGTCGGGGTTCTTGAGGTAGGCGCCCGTCTCGTAGGCGTTGGTGAGGTGGTCGCGGCGCACGCGGAAGGACGGCTCCGACAGCACGTGGTAGTTGCTGCGGACGGCGACGCCGTGGAGCATCGAGCGCTGCTCCTTCATCGTGTTCCGGTCGACCTTCTTGGGCGGCGACGCCATAAGGACGCTTGCATAGTGGCGCAGGATGCCGGTGAGGACCTGCCGAGGACTGTGAGTCCCCACGAAAATCGGATTAGAAGCCGCAAGCTAGTTTCCCCTACCATGACCACGGTGATCGGTACCAGAATCCAGTAACTTTAAGGTCCAGTCAGCAAAGGTACATACACGCCAACTATTCTTCTATCTTGGATTAATACTCACAAAAGCTGAGGATCCCGATGGATCGTCTGAGGCGGTAATTGCGCCATGGCTAAGCCAACGATGTTCTGTTGCTGCTGCTGCTAAGTTCTACTACGGCCAGCACTTTAAACAGATAATGAAGTAGGTAAGAAATGACATTGACGTTTCGTGGAGCTCCAAGGCACCCCGGGGGCTTGGAACTTGGAAGCCGGTTGTTGCGCCGCACAGCTGGGGCTGGGGAGCTTGGCATAGACCAGCTTCTGTGCCTCTCTGTGGCTGGGTCTTAATGCACTAAGCTTCAGGCCATTAAACCCCATTGAAGCCACCTTTACCAATAACTCTGACCTAAGCCGTCTAGTTAATTTAGCACCATGGACGCAGCAGCGGGCCCGTAACAAACTAATAACCATACATTGAAGCTACATACTACTCAAGCGACCTTCCCCCCAATTCGAAAATCAGAGCAGTGTCGAGTCCAGGTAGTCAGCGGGATTAACACACGATGGCCTCACAAGAACGGATCTCGGTCCACAACCTGGCGGGCAAGTTTTCCCCCGTCCCCGTCTCTGTGCCCACCCACATCATCCACGCGCAACTAACCAACCCACACAGACCTCAAGAACACCTCGGACGACGCGATACCCAACTACCTGAACAGCCTGAAGTTCCGGCAGGACCACCGGCTGGTCGACACGCGGCTGGCGCTGGGGTACGGCGCGTTCGCCGTGGCGGCCGCCTGCTTCCTGTGGGACTACAAGTTCGGCTTCGAGGCGACCAAGTGGCTCACGGCCGGCGCCGTCGCCTTCTACTCGCTGCTCAACGGCCTGCTGACGTACTGGATCGCCTACGTCGAGGCGGGGACCGTGTACCAGGGGACGGTGCCCGACGGGTCCAAGGTACGTGGCGAGCGTTTCCCTTTCTCTAATAGTTGGTTCTAAATGCTGACGTAACACCCCCTCTCTGCCACAGATCTCCATCGCGACGTCGACCAAGAAGAACGTGCCTGTCTACAACATAAAGATCACCCTGACGCCGCCGGCCAGCAAGGAGAAGGGGAAGGGATCTAAGGAGGAGAAGAAGACGATCGAGCTCTCGCGCCCCTTCACGGAATGGTTCGACGTCCAGGGCCACTTCGTCGCGCCGCCCTTCCAAACCATGCTCGCGACCTCGGTCCCCGTCATCGGAAAGGCCGATCCCAAGAGGGCGGTCGTCGTTGATGATTCCGGTTTGATGAACGCGGACGCGGCGACCCTGGATGCCCTCCTGGCCTCTTCTTCGGAGACGACGGGCGCGAACGCTACGGCCGGGAACAAGACCAAGCGTAGAAAGGCATGAATTAGGCCCTTGGTAGACATGCAGTCACTAATTCCAAAACTATGGCTACCAACGTTTCTCGGCTACCCCACCGTTAGCAGGACCGTTGTAACAGCCTTTATTTTACAGGCGCCACGCAGACGGTTCCGTGACAAGCAGAGAATATTCTAGTTACCCTTCCCAGGTGCACAATCCCATTCCTCACCGTTAGGCACTACAGCCCTAAGTCACACAAATCCCCCCTTCAGGCGAGATTCTCCCAAGCTTGTCGGGCGGCGAGTGCGGTCCGCCTGATCTCCCGCACGGGGTCGCCGCATGACAGTGACAAGGGACGGAGGAGCTGGTTTCGGTAGGGCAGGAGGCTGTGCGCTTCGTATATCACCGGTAGCTTTTGGAAGAAATCCAAGACGAGCTTGCGACACATGTCTATATAAAACATTAGCTGGCCATTCAAAATAGCGTGCGTGGATGACACAGTATAAAAAGTCGATGATCGTCCGACCGCGAAGTGCTAGTAGTAGGGAAATTTTTGAACGTGAACTTACTGAGTGAGTTAGCGTCGCGCGGGGATAATGCCTCATCCCTCCGTCCGGCGCCGAGGCCCTTCGCCTCGGTGTAGACCTTGATCAACCCCCTGGTCAAGCCGGCGAGATGGTCCTTGAGCGCCTCGGGGTCCTTCTCGAGGATGCCCACGAGGACGACGAGGCAGGACTCCATCTCGGCACCGCGAAATTCCAGGGTTCCCAGCGAGCGGATGGCGACGCGGACGATCTGCGCGACGTCGTCGGCGTAGTGCTCGTACCTCGCGTGCCTCAGCAGCGTGAAGGTGGCGACGGCGCGGCTGACCGCGTCTTGCTCCTGCTGCCCCCGGACGGTGCTGCTGCCGTCGCCGGTGGGACCGGGAAAGCACTTCCCAAGGTGCGGCTGCACGGCCTGGTGGTAGATCCATGCCTCGCCGAGCCTCTTGCGGACAGCGTGGTTCTCTCTCTGCAGGCACTCCTTGGGACTTAGCAGTAGCCCCAAGTTCCTGGCTAGTTGTCTGCCCATCGCGGGGTTAGACGGCGCGTCGTCGCAAACCAGGCGAAGTACACTATTCATTTTGGGGTCGGTTTGGAAGCGGACGATGTCACCGGACAGGAAGTGTAATATACTACGGAATACACGAACGGCACCGGTAATTTCTGACGCGGAGTTTTTGTCGCTGTTCCATATCTTCGTAAACGCTGTCTTGATCTCTTCCTGAAGGGCCAGCCATTCAGACTTGCGATCATCGCCTTTGATCACGAACTTGTTTGATAGTATCGCCCAAATCGTGTCTAGTGCCGCCCTCGTCATATCTGGGCATGGGGAGGGTATGGAGGTCAGAGTTCGACTCAGGCACCTCAGGGCGTCCACGTGATACTATCAAGGAAAGTCAGAACAACCTCCAGGCCTTGCCGAAAATATTTGTACTTACGTCATGATTCAAGGCTCCCGGGAAGAGGCCTTGTAAAATGCCCATTGATAAGGGCGCGATTCTGTATTCATGCAAGGGACTGAATCCCGTGGCCCGACCCAGAATCTCCTCGCGAAGTCTAGTCCCATCTGTGGTCTGGTCATCTCCCCGGAAGAAGACGAATGCTTCCTGGTCAATTTGTAGAGCCTTTTGTTCGTCTTCGTCCAGAACACGAACAATCGAGGCAGCTAATAACCCAACCTGATGAAGGCATATATCTTGTTGTGCCGTCATATTCTGATCCTTTGACACGAAATCCTCGTGGAGCCCGACCTCCCATCGTTTCCCACCGGATTCATTAGACAGAGGATATACGTCCGTGAATCGACGATAAAGCTGCTTTAAAACACAGAGACAGTATACCAGTAGTTGTTGGTATTCAGCGGTATTGGGGAGGCTTAGATTGCCTATGTCCTTCATTATCACCTCGGCTTCCCCTTGCTCATATCCCCTAGGCCGTAAGATCTGCTCATATGAATCGGATAGCTCAGAGTACAGTTCTGCGGAGATTGGACTTGATTTCGAACTAGCCTCGGCCGATCCTTCTGATATCGAAGCTAGGGAGCGTGACACTGCGAAGTGTATAGAGGATATGAGTGCAGACCAATATTTTGGAGGCGCCTGTTGTGACAGCATCCAAAACAAGCGAAGTAGAAAAGTATTGATCAAAGATATGTAATCCGACAACGGTAAGGGTGCTTTCGATCCTTCCGGGCATGCAACCTCACACAAAGTAACTGCGGCCTGCTTAATCTCGAGAACAAAATCGTTCGAGGAATGTCGTGTTTCATAAAGTGACTGTACTGACGCCAGATATTGGAGCAGGAGTTGTTGAAAGCCCTGTGGGTATAGGGGCACCGCTTTCTTCAAGGCGGAGGATGCGGAGTCACGGAGCTGCTCATCGACAGCCGGTAGATTCGTGCCGATAAACCTTTCGCCTTTCAACGGGTATGTTATCGAGGGCTCCGAGAGCAAGTTGAAGATATGTGCGCAGGTGGAATCCGAGAGCAGCCTGCGAGGTTCCGCTCCATATGATTGCTGTCCGACAAGGGTTGCTAATCCTTCCATAACCTTACTCAACATTTCTACTTGCTCGGCGGGAGTATAGCTCGTGGGTATCTCCTTCCAGAGAGGCAGATGTACGTCGAAGAAAAGAGAATCACCGAAAAGCTGATCTTTCAAGGGGTTCTCCAAGGATTGGGAAACACCTTCGTTAGAAACGAGGTGGGACCGTACCAGAAGTATCGAATTCAATAGAGCTAGGAGGTCCCGTCGGTGCGTCGCTGACTTGGACGTCTTGATCGTGGTTTGTATATGGGACAAGGCCGGGGTGATCATCGAGAAGGAGTTGACACTTGCCCCGACAATTGCGACTAGTAGTCTGCCAGCCTGAGCGGTGTACGTCGGGCTCGATATGTCCTCAGCAAGGTCCCGCCATGCATTATTGAAGAACGACCGCAGGTCATCTTCGTCTAGCCGCCGTGTCAGAGAACTAATGGCTTTCAAGGTTGCCTCGACGGTATCCGACACCTCGCCATTCCGAACCTCATACTTGAGCGAGCTCCAAATCTGGTCGGCATATGGAATGACACTCTGCTTTGGATGCGTATACTGGTTGAGGCACGCATCGAGTGTTTGTAGGATGTCCACCTTGACAGTGACTGTCACCGCATCGCCCTGATCTAGCTTTCCTATAAGGAATGGTATGGCCTGGCCAGCAAGACGGTGATGGGCTGAAAAGCACGCTCTTACGGCGCCCTTGAGATCATCCGCTGTTATTCCAGATGGTGTGGCTGAGGCGCGCAGAGAGATGGGGAAATATGCAGAAAATGTCTTGAAAACCTCCGATGTGACTTCAGGGGAGGGAGAGAAAGTCTGCAGAAAGGTCTTCAATGTACCAAACCACTTTATCAGATTGTTGGGATCTCTTTCGTTCCTGCAGAGGTCCAAGAGCCCGGTCATGAACCCGCAGGTGCTTCCATGCCGGTATTCCAGGTCATTCGCGACGGAGGGGTCTTGAAGAAGTCCTAGAACTAATTGATAGATTTCCAGACGGGTGGCCGGTGTTTGCAATTTGAAGTCATCCCCTAACTTGCAGACACCCTCGATGATATCATTTCCCATGGGAGGTTTGAACATCTTCATGCTTGTGAGCTGCCGCAGCGCCTTTGCCGATGCCGTAATGCCAGCTTTATGATCACTAGAGAAAAGCGAACAGAAGAAGCTAATCAGAAGCTGTACCTGGTCCGCTTTCAACGTGTCCCTCTTGAGGGCTCCGAGAGTGCTGGCTAGGAAATCCAAGGCTAGGGACAGATGTCAGTCAATAATACGTTTTCAAGATCCTGCCACTCGTACCTTTAGCCCTTGAAATAAAGTCGTCATCCTGGCCCTCTCCATTGTCAACCAGTCCATCCTCCCCTGAGTTCCCCGATGGCATCCAACGGTTGATAGAGGAGACCCATTGACCAACAAGCACTCGATTATTAGCCGAAGCTTCGATGATGGATGCCGCTGTTTCCGCAGCCGACTTTGCTTGCTCGGGCTCATCGGAAAGGACATATTGCAGCGCAAGTTCGTCGAACTTAACTGCTCCTGCCATACTTGATAAACTTCAAAAAGGGGTCGAGCTCGGATTGAAGATCAAGTTGCCAAGTGAACTTTGGGAGACCAAGTCAGCTCGAAGGATGCGGCAGCACACAAGCTACCGAACTGCCCAGGATTCACAGTTCAGGATTCGGGGGATCTAGGTAAAATCCAAAAGCTCCTCTTCCTTATTCTAGATCATGGCCGTCCTATAGAAAGGGGTCTCAGTGATACTGGGTGACATTGACATATAAAAGATGTTGCTTATCATTGAGGTGTATTCCGCTATGTACTTGGTACAGGCAACCCTCGCACCCCCACTATGCAAATGACGAAACTCAACGCTGCCACGGGAGAATACTTGCGGGGCTGAATACCCCGCACTAATCCAAAACTCGTAAGAGGGGCAGTTAATTTTTTTTTTCTGGCCCCTACCTTGGCACTTCTATGTACACAATATGCAAGGGCGCGCCTCTAGTGCTCCGTTCGACGGTTTGGTCCAGTTCTAGGTTCCAATAAGTGAATGATTATGGGTGCCAGTTTATTAGTCAATAATTATCCGGTATTCTCTCCCAGGTATCCCTCTTGCTTGCCCCGGTATCTTTTCTCTTTGATATTTCCAGGTCAGTCAACCCATAGCCTATCTGTGCCTTTCACGGTCATCGATTGCAAGTCTCGATCGCATCACTCAATTCACCGGGGGGTTGTGGGGCAGGTACGTCTTTCATTGCAGTGCTCTGTGTTCCGTGTAACCGGACTGGAGATCTTGCTTCGAGTTGGATTTGCAGTAGCGAATTGAACTGTGGACTATGATATATATGGAAGTCCTTTCTGATTTTCCTTCTCAGACGTGCAAGCACAGAACGATGGCCACTCAAGAGATCCCTAAGACCTGCAAGGTCATCATGGCGGAGACCATCGCCAAAGGTCTCCTAGCTGAGGTCAAAGAGACCCTTGGGCTTATTCAACAGGACACCGAGGGTCAGCCGACCCTGGTGGCTTTCTTGGCGAATGGCGACCCTGCAGCTGTCAAATACGCAGAATGGTCAAAAAAGACATGCGAGGAGAAGTAAGTTGTTATCCTATCATCATACGTTTCAAATCATGCTGGCGAAGTATTCAAAACTCCGGCCTCGGAGTTGTGGGGACTGACGAGCGGCTTCAGCGGATTTGACTTTGATTTGCGCCACGTCGACAAGGAGAGATTGGAAGAGGAAATCATGGCTGCCAACGAGGACCCCAAGGTTGATGGCATCATCGTCTACTATCCCATCTTCCCCGGGAACCCGGCCCATGACAAGTACATCCAGGAGACCGTCTCGCTGGCCAAGGATGTGGAAGGCCTCTGCCATAAACATATCTACAACATGTATCACAACGTGAGATTCCTGGACCCTCCCGTGAACCGCAAAAAGTCTATCCTGCCTTGCACCCCGCTGGCAGTGGTGAAGATCTTGGAATACCTCCAGATCTACAACTCCATCCTGGAGTATGGCAACCGGCTCTTCGGAAAGACCATCACCGTTATCAACCGTTCTGAGGTCAACGGCCGGCCACTAGCCGCGCTGCTCGCCAACGACGGCGCGACGGTGTACTCGGTCGATCTGACCGGTGTCCAGCTCTTCACGCGAGGGCAGGGCATCCGCCATCCCCGCCACCAGGTCCAGAACAAGGAAGGTTGGGGTCTGGAACAGTGTATCCCCATCAGCGATGTCATAATCGGCGGCGTCCCCTCCGAGAAGTACAAGGTCCCCACGGAACTTATCCGGGACGGGGCAGTCTGTATCAACTTTTCCTCTTTCCGAAACTTTGACGGCCCGGCCATCAAGGAGAAGGTCTCGATATATGTGCCCTCGGTCGGCAAAGTGACTATTGCGGTTCTCCTCCGCAACTTAGTGGTAAGTTCGCCAGACGACCGAAGCGTGAGAGATACCTAACGGGCCGCAGCGGCTGATCGCCAACCGACCCTCCACGAAGCCGGATGGGTCGACCGACGAAGGCAAGACGAAGGCCAAGAGCGAAGCCTTCGTGGATGGCTAAATAGAAGAAATGATACCCCAGTGTTGTAGAAGTATTTTCTGTAGTATTTGTGCCATGATTGATGTCTTTAGGGCCGTTCGTGAATTTTTGTCTGGGAATAGATGCTCTACCCTTTACCTCAGACTTTCTAGGGTACTTGATATACGACACAATGGACCCGCTAGCTATCTTGTAGGATGGAGGATGACCTTAGGTTCTAGCTACCTGATATCTGTATTCGAGGGAGGGAGGTTACTGGGGCCAGGATAGCTCCAACGGAGATATGGAAACAATGGCTGCGTCGGTCCTCATAGAGCAAACTACTACTCCTCCCTAATTGGTTTATAGGGGGCGGACAGGGTCCCGAGTTTTCCAGTTGATATGGGGCCCCCCTGTGAAAGTAAGGATCTACGGCTCTCAATCATTAAGCTGTTGGCCCTCCTAACGGCCGCGTAGGAATCTAGCACCATAACACCAAGTTGTTAAGTTACGATATTATAAGTGACCAGGCGTTAGGCTCTAAAGTTCGCCGTCGAGCAATAACAGTAATTCGATATCCCTTCGCCGTTATGACAGTATCATATATATATGATATCCATTAAATATATATCCAGGGGCGTAAATGGAGGATGTCTGAAGTCGATACCACCCACGTGCCGGCTTCTGTCATAACTGGTCACCAGCTTCTTGAATTCGTATGCAATTCAATTTCTTCGATATAGTAATACACTTGCATGCACAATCGTGACCAGCCATATAAGCAAAGTCGCAGAACCCTCCTCTAAAGGACGAATTTAGAATACCCAGCAAAAACCGCTTCCCCCCAACTTTATTGCTTGCTGGTATTATCAGAGTACTGAACGCCCTTTTTGGGAGCACCTCATATTTGTAAAGCGGCTTATCACCCATCACAAATGAGCCCTACTTTGTGATATCAATCAAAAGATGGAAATTATTCTGCGAACTGTCGCCGTCCGTAGAGTTAACCCTTGTGGAACTTTGAACCATGAAAACATCCCGTCGCAGTTTCGGGCCATGCGTAGGAAAGCGCCGAGCAAAAGAAGGCAACCATAACATAGTAGCGAGAATGCACGCACCTTCCCTTCCCCCAACGACACCCTAGTATCAACCTATACCGTTCAACATCCGCCCCAAGCCGGCAAGGAAAGATCACCCTTGTCCTCGTCCGTCCCGTTATCGTCTGTCTCGGCCCAGGCCCGTGCTCTCCTGATATCGTACTGCTTTGTCACGAAGTCGGCCTCCTTGGCGGCCTCTTCCTCTTCCCGTCTCCTCTTCTCTTCTTCGTCGTCGTCAGCGTCGGCATCCGCGGAGGCGGTGGTGCCCTTCTGGTAGTAGCGCTGGCCGGTGTAGCTCTCGCTGATGCGCTTGGCCACGTCGTTGGCCTCATTGAGGCTGACGAGGCGCCGCTTGCTGCTGCCCTCGGTGCGTGCCAGGTATTCCGCGGCCACTTCCCAAACCAACTCCCTGCACGGCCGCTTCGGCTTTCCGGGCTGATCGCACGCGAACCAGTCGGGAGTCTTGTCGACTAGGTCCGCCGGGCGCTCGCCGCGCTTGGTGCCTATGCTCGTAACCGCGTCACCAATGGACAGCTTCGACGCGATGAAGCAGTCGTACGCGATTTCGGCCGGGGTGCGCCCCACGGTGTTCTCCCGGTACAGCAGCTGCGCGTTGTTCTCGAGGATCACCCTCACGTGGTCCGGGAGCTCGAGGAGCACGGCGCTATGGAGCACGGTGTTCCCAGAACCGTTGAGGATCTCGAGTTCGGCTCCCTTTGAGAATTCGAGCAAGAGACTTAGGAGCTTGACGCTGCTATTGGAATCCTTCGACGTGTCGTGCCGGCTGTACGTGCCAAACTGCCCGTGAAACGCATAGGCATATCGTGTGACGTTGGCCTTCTTGATCCAATAGTGCAGTGGGGTGTCTCCCCCATGAGCGAGTTGATTCCGCTGCTTGAACATATCCGACCTCAGTTCGGGATCTAGGAGACTTAACAACGACCTGAGCCCGTCGACTTTGGGATTATTTGTCAAGACCGCGTGGATGATGTTATTGCACTCTTTGTCCTTGACCGATTGGTCGGCTCCGGCCTTGATCAGCGTCTCCGCGAACTGGACTCTTCCGAGGAGGCAAGTTAGGTATAGTGGAGTGTAGCCTCGGTCGGATTTGGCCTCGATAGACGACGGGCATACTTTGATCAGGTACTCGATGAGGCGGTTTGTCTGCTCTCCCAGTGGTCCCATGACGACGCAGTGGATGACGAGATCGTTCTGCATGCCAAGCCATCTCATGATTGCTCTATCAAACCCTCCAGGTGCTTGGGTCAGATGTTTTAGACGAGGATCCTCCTTGGCCACCTTCGACGAACCGAATTCCAAGTAATGTCTCATGGGCGCGTCGCTAAGAAACCACTCCACAGATTCTCGTGAGCCTTCCAAAGCAGCAATCAATAACGGAGGCGCCTTGGTTCCAGCGGGCTTTGTAACGAGATTACGGCCTTTACTAGCCCAATCTGCCCGTTTCTTGCCATAGACCGTGAGGCCTTGGTAGTACCTAGGCTTGACCTTTATCTCAACGCCACTCTTCTTTACCAGGTCTTCGAGCGGCATGCCGGCTCCCGTTCGCTTGATCATGTCAGCGAGCATATCAGTGCGTCCGAGCTTGACAGCACCGCAGAATTGTTCCCCAGAAAACGTGAAGAATCTACTGGTTCCTTCCTCAGTTTCAGGCGTCTTACTGGCGTAATGTATCTCAACCTCGACCAAGAACTTGAACCTCTCCGTATCATTCTCGGTCATCGCGAACGTCAGAAGGTTTTGACTGCCCTTGTTTCGTTTTACCGTCCCGTCCGGCAGCATGACGAAGGTTGGCACCACCCAGTTAATGAGCGTTGCAGCCAGGACATCGCTCTTCACCTGCGTGGAGGCATGACCGATGTTGTCGATAGTGAGTTGATCCTTAACGATTTCCTTGTAGATCTCGGGCTCATCATCGCTCTCAGATTCGGACTCGTAAGAATCCGCATCCTCGTTCCTTGTCATCCTGTATCGGGCTTTCTCCTCTTCCTTTGGCGCCCATTGAGCCTGTGCGATCTCGAGGATCGCTTTTGCGGTCGAGAAGTGACCCTTAAGGAGTGCGAGCGAGAAAGGATTATTCCCTTTCGGGTCTAACACTGCGATTTTCAGTGGTGGTTCGTCTCCGTCAAATGGAGCAAGCGTAAGCGACTTGATCTTTTCTAGATCACCTGCCCAGGCAGCCTCAAAGCTTGAAGAAGTCAGTCGGAGTCAAGGTAGATGGAGGCCGGATAGACTTACAGTTCAATGTAAGCGACCCTTCGCTTGTTGGTAATATCGTTCGCGCCCTTGAAAATGAAGTCAAAGTCATACGGAGCTGCAGGCTTGTCTGCGTCGTCGGTTGCGGCCGGGGGACCCTCGATTTCGGGATGCAACTCCTTAAAGGTCTTCGCCCCTTTGGCTTTGAGTGCCTTCTCCACCTCTTCGAGTTTGCATATCGCGTCGCGAATAGCTTCTGTCTTCTTGCTCAAGCCCTTAGACTGCTCGGTGTTCTTCTTTTGCTTCTCAAAGCGGTCCAATTCCTTCTTATAAGCGCCGACTTTGTCCTCAATGTCAGTCGATACGAGCCAATGCTGATAGGTACCCCCCTGGAACTTCTCTAGAAACTCGGAGGTTCCAAACGGCCCCTTGGGCGGTTCCAAATAGGTCTTCCTGATCGAGCCGTGGTAGCCGTAATTTGACTGAGGTGAGTCGAAAGGAGCCTTCTCTCCCTTGTACTCGCGAAGCTTCGCAAGACTTCCTTGAACAACATCCAAGGCTGATTGCCCTCTGTTATACCTTCGACTCCACGTATTCTCGAAGAGATCAACGCTTGATTTGGTGATGACGTTGGGGTCAGCCCCTCTATCCAGCAATTGAATGGCAATAGTCGGATTAGGTGACTCGATTGCTATGAGAAGGGGCTGACTGGCACCTCTTCTGAAAAGTTTCTTGTTCGACTCGTAATCGCCAAGGTTCTCTTCAAAGGTGAGCTTGGCTCCCTTTAGCCAAGTGTCAAAGTCGATCTCGGGATTCGCACCCGCCTCGAGGAGCTTGAGGACGAGAATGGGGTCGCCGTTGTCGATAGCCGTCATCAAAGGAGTCGTGGCATCCGAATTCCACCTATGTCCCGTCACCGCGACGTGATTCAGAGCTGCCTTGAGTCCAATCTTATCATTTGCCCACAGGCTCTCGATGAGTTCCGGCGCACCACGCTTAATGTATCGGTGGAATGCCGTGACGCCATTGTTGTCGGCTTGGGACGACGTCGCGCCCAAACTTAGTAGAGTCTCGGTCATCTGTACGGCGTTTTCCACCGGGAGTGTCAAAGCCAGCACCAGCGTAAGGATCGCCTTCTGTGGTTCCGAGTAAGATCCGTCCCCGATCTTGACTGGCAGTAGTGCATCGGCGCCAAACTCCTGGCACAGAAGCTTGACCACTTCACAGTGACCTCCCAGAATAGCGAGATGCAACGCACTGCACTTGGAATCCCAAGCGACGGCATCGATCTTGTAGTAGTCCGGATTGGCCTCGTCATCGTCTTGGGAGATATCATCCTCTTTTGTGGTGCTATTCTTTTCCTTGTCCACCTTTACGAAAGAGCCGGTGGTAACGGATACGGCGCCATCGTCGGACACATCATCGTCCACCAGCTCCCCTTCGGACTCGTCTCCTTCAACTTTTTCGGAACCGTCAGAATCGCTCTCAGTGGCGCCGGAATCGGCCTGGCCCTTTTTGTGTGCGGCAGCTCTGGTCCTTCGACGTTGATCCTGCTTCTCGTCCTCCTCGTCCTCGTTCGCGTTGCTCTTCTCGAGAAGAACTGTGACCATCTGAACGTTTCCTTTCGCGGCGGCAAGATGAAGGGCAGTCTGTCCGTCCGCTAGGCGGGCCGTAAGACGAGCATCATGGTCGACCAGGCATTTGACGATTTCTGGTGTCGAGCTGATGACCGCTAGGTGCAAAGGAGTCCTGCCCGTGTAGTCTCTCTTATTAGGATCTGCGCCATCTTGAGAGAGCCAATCTTCGACGTGCTCGAGATCGCCATCGACGATAGCTTGGCATAGACGAGCAGTGTTACCGACGTAGGCCATCTCCGTCCAGTCGTCCTCAGTCAACGGATTAAAGGAGCCAATTTGCTGTGGGATGAGATCAGCCATGCAGATACCCGATGATCCAAGTCAGCTTACCTGTCTTCCAGGGTCATCGATCCTAAACGAGACGTTCCCGGAGACGTAGATGTCGCTCTCCTTTTCCGCAATTTCGATTTCTTCGGAGGTCGTCGGCCTAGGGCAGGTGCCACAGCAGTCACCAATGACGTCCTCGACTCGCCCGAAGAAGGCTGGGTGCCTATGTAGGTAGACCGTCCTTTCTTTGGGCTGGTTCCACTCCGCGTTAAGCAGGAGGTCTTTCGTATAGCAGAGCTTCTCGATCTTCTTGGCATGGAACTTTTCGCCGTAGGGGACTGTGAACGTGTGATAGTTAGACAGCTCGTCTTCGTCGACCCAGTCCGCGACCTCATCCTCGTGAATATCCTTGATATTACCACGGAGACGATGTTCGTAGCGGAACCCGAGGTCCGGACGTCCTCTCTCCTGCCGGCGCTTCTTGAGATACTGCTCCCTGGCACTTGTCGTAGGGAGGCGTTCCAGAACAAGTAGCCGAGCGAGACCTAGCGTCTTCTGGAAGCTTCTCTCGAATATTGTGGGATCAACCCTACTGCGGTTGAGCTCGGGCCAGTACACTTCGAAGTTTCGATGGCTGTATTTGGACAGACGGTTCTCATAGGAGGGACTCCTCCGGCTGAGATCAATAGGATTGATCTGCGTAATATATGAGGCCAAGGCCCGCGGTGTGCAGTATACCTGCTCACCATCGTATGCCGCACCAGAGCAGTCGATATCGAAACCTGTCAGAATTTCAGAGACGGATTTGTATACACGGAGCACGATCTAGCAAAGATGTCAGTTGCTAGAACGAGTGACCACACACGGAATCGTACTTGAATATGACGAGTAGGATATTGGCTGCCTGGTAGGTAATCAGTCGCTGTATCTTTTGCGGTCTGATACTTAACTGCACTCACAGATGGTGATGGCGTTTTTTGTGCGCACTACAGTCGTTTCCGACAAGATGGCATCGCGGACCCGTGTTTCGATGTCCTTGATCTTTTCGATGGCCTGGTCCTCAGTAAGACCGTAAAGAAAAAGATCCACATCGGACGCAGGGCCTAAGGATTGCTAGTATCAGCAAGCGTTTCATGCATGAGCTGACCTTTCGTGGCATGAGGAAAGCGTAGGAGAGGTGGTGTCATGCTACGGCATAGCCCGACTTACAGAACTTCTCATGGTAATACTGCCGTAGGGCTCTTTTAGACTTCTTGTACTTGTCTGGGACGGGGAGGATGGTGTTGACGACTGACGAGCCAGCAGCGACGACGTTGCTCCAGTCCATTTCGGATAGGGATGATTCAGAGAAGACACTGAAATTGTGTCTGAATTCCTTGAGGGTTGAAACCACGGCCGGCGAACCGTTGGCTCGACGATTGTCGCTGGGAAGAGCCATGATGTACTTGTCCTTCTCCTCTTGGGTCTCCTTGTCCAGATTACGAGCGCGAGTCTTGATCAGGGGAGTGTCCTTGGTGAATAGAGGTAGGACATTGACGTATGGGTCATCCAGAATAGGGTTGCCGCGGTCCTGAGCATATACCTCTCTGAGCTGAGCCTCAAACTTGCGGTATGGCTCCATCAGTTCGACCATAGGGGTCTCGGGGTGTTTCGCGATGTGCTGTACCAGCCCATGATGAGCGACCGGCAATTTGGGAAGCCCTTTAAACGCCATGATTGCTTAGAGATTCTCCTGACAATGGACTCCACGACGGGGCCCGACTTGATGATAAAAAGTGATAGGGGGACTAGAAAATACGAAGAAGGTCATCAGTTGGAGTTGAGGCGGATTGTTGCTCAATTGACAGACGTCCGCGAGTGAAATTTGAGACAATGAGTGGTGAATAACTAGAGACTGGAATTGGGAGCCCATGCCATCAGAGAGGACCATCTAATTTATGTTTCGCGCCTTCCATAGCTACCTTTGACAATTAGCAGGCGGCAACGACCATTAGCTTCCCTGCTAAGACGACTTGTATTCAGCCGCGTCGCTTGGGGTGATGCGGCTTGCCGTTGAACTGAACGGAGTGGAGAGTGGAAGACCAGTCAACGTGCCTGGTGCCTAAATTACGGAGTGTTCAGCGTCGCGAATTTGGCACGAGGTCCCGTGATCACCAAGATTGTCGTCTCCTCATGCTTCCTTATCCCTGACAAACTTCCTTTTCTGGGCTATGATGCCTAACTCAACCAAATGTTTACATCACACCTGCTTTGCTGCCGTTGGGAGTGCATATATACAAAGGGGGAAAGGGGATATCCGTCTTACGTATTAGTATGTATACTTAGCTCCACTACTCGTACGTCCATCCCTTAAGTGAATAAAATATGGGGCCGGTATCGAGAATGCTGGGGTACTTACGAAATAGTGATTCATTCAATCATTCAATACTCAGCTCCGTTCGAACGAGATAATGCCAGTCCCTCTTAAAATAGTCTGAATGAGCTAAATACACAGAGGAGGCCATTATCTGAAGGGCTCAACGTTTTTTCCGTATCCCAGTTTGTATTCTTAGAAACTGGAATCCGGAAGCCGGAAGCCATTGAAGACAGGGTTCGTTGACTGTGGGTTGGTGTATGTAACCCCTGACAGGCAGACGAGGAGGCAAGCCGTCCACTTCCCCTGCAATCGCGCAATCACATCACAGGCGGCCAAACCGCCAGACATGGGCGGAGAAAATCCCGGCGAAAAGCCCGAGGCGGACACCCAGAGGCAATCGCTGTTCTTCCAGCTGCCGTCCGAGATCCGGCTCCAGATCCTGGCGCTCCTCGTCTACGAGGGCGCCGCGTCCCAGCACATCGTCCACTTCGAAGGCGAGCGTGGCTTCGTGCGACTCCCTTGCCGGCCGACACCGGACGCCGACGTCAGGTTCCGCAACGCGTTGGAGTGGTTTTCCCTCAACAACAGCCCCTGGCGCGGCGGCCACCTCAGGTGCTGCCGGGCCTTGCCCGGCCGGCGCGGTCAGGGGAGGAACATAGCCGACTCCCTCAGCTCCCCCCTGCCGCTGCTCCTGACGTGCCGCAGGCTGCACGAGGAGACGGCCGACGTCCTCTACGCATCCCTGAATTTCGTGGGCCTGAAGCCGCTGCGCCGTTTCCTGCGGCAGATGAGGGCTGAACACTTAGAGCGTGTCCGCAATGTCGATATCCAGTGGGAAGGGATCGTGAGGTCACTACCGACATTCAACCTCGACTTTGAGGACTGGGCGCCGACGTGCGAGAGGCTCGCTAAGCTACGCGGTCTTCGTATGCTCCGGGTGAAGATATTCGTCTGCGGCCGCACCAATAGACGCCTGGCCGAACTGTTTCTACGTCCGCTACAGGTCGTAAAGGGCGCGGAGGTTGTCTCGGACGTGGTTCGGAACTGCTGGGATCACCACCCTAATAGTCAAAGGAAAACAGTGACGAGCATTGTACTTGGTGACTACGAGGTGCCTATCAGGGTCTGCAACGTCTCTCTGCAAGATAGATGGCCAGGGGACCACGTCTTGGAGCAGACTCCATCCACGGTTTGAGTTAATGCGTTAAGTTACGACTTACGGACGCATGGAACTGTGCAAAAGGCTAGTTTGCCACTTTGAGGTTTTCTCAAGACGGCAGGAAATTTAACGCTTCCAGCAGGCAGACGTTTAGGCATGCTCGGTATTGCGTTCTGGACGGAAAAGCTAAGTATGGCATTTTATGTTTCTGCGATGGAGATAGACTGGCATGTGCCAGCTTGACTGTAATGTGAAAAAAGCCCACGCTACCGTCACGACTGTAGGAGTTCCGCATATAATATTTATCATTATATCGATATGATAGACGTTTTATCAAGGTGAGTTCAAAGTCATCAGTAGCTAACGTTAAGTTTCCCTTTCGCACCACCACGTAGTTGGTCTTCATCTGCATCCGCGTCATCCGCACGCGGCCATTGATTACCGGAAATAACGCCAAAGTCGCGAACAATCTCAAGTACAATCCTCAAGTACAGGCCATAGCTCCTGTCGTCATCTATTCTGATAGTTAAATTGGCCCAACCTCGGTATAATTGCCGACGTGATTGTAGCAGCCTAACGAACCGTTATGGTTCCAAATGACCTGGTCTAATCTCCATGTCAGTTTTTAACGGATAGTTAGATGAAGATAGGGGAAACCTGTACTGAGATCAGTGCTGGCAAGTTTGACGGTACCATCCACGTTGTAGCAAGCACAGGTCAGAAGGAAGGCCGTCTCGCTGCCATTAAAGGAGCAGTTTGCGCAGGTAGGCCAGTAGTTTCCGCTATGCCATGGTATGTCAGCACCGGTTAACTCGCTCTTTACCTAGGGCTAGATGGTAGCCGGACTCACTTGCAATATGGCGCTAGGACGCCACCGTTGTTGATGACGCAGTATGCGGTGTCGAACCTATCGTAACGCTGTATGAGCATACCTCCCGGAGTAGTGAGGAATTATGTTTTTCGAGAGGAGGCAGTCCCACCAGGTCCATCCATAGCTATAATGGGCCCAATTGTCGTTGTTGCAGTACATCCCCAGGTAGCTATCGACCATCCTGGCAGTCTTCCAGGTGCAGTTCGTCACGAAGTCCTGAGCAGCCGTCATCCAGCGAAAACCGAGGACCAGCAGGACCAAGGTTACGGGGCGGCCGAGGAGAGTCCTTGGTAATCTCATAGTGAATGCTGGTAATGGTATGTCTGGCTTAGTGGGAACGTAATTTTGAAGACAGGAGATAGAAATGAGGAGGGCGTAGTGAAATCGAAGCCTAGGGAGGTAATAATAGGCAATAGAGGGCTACTGAAGGAGATAGAAATGAGGGATGCTATAAGTTCATAAAGTGATGCTTGCTCCGCATGGACTCGCCTCTAGTAGGAGGCCATGGACTGAGAATAGGTAGATGAACAAGCCGACGAGGAAGAATTTAGGAAATCTTAAATAACGTCAAGGTAGATATAATTCGGCGTCGGATTTGGACAACTATCGTAAGAGGCTGGTACGCTAGCTGTCAGCCGCCTTGCTCTTTCCATTTCGACATCTCAAAGTCATGCTGATACGGCACCTCATTCGGGCCTAACATTATTGGTGTCATGTTTCAAGTCAGATGTCAGGAGTCAATAAGGCAGGCTCATCCCACACCATGTGATGCCACTTTAGGCGCCTTGAGGCTCTACATACACAGTAGGCAGACTAGTATACATAGGGCATGTAGTGGCTCAACAGCTATTTGAGATTTCACAACAACTCCCGAGCAAGGATGAATAGAAGCAAACCAACGAGACGAATCACAGTGACTAAGTTCTCATACATAAGGCCAGCAATAGCCCCCCTTAGAGGGCAACGTCGTACAAGCCTGAGACACAGATCGATTTGCGGGCTCCACAATGATTGCCAGACCAACAGCGCTCGGCCCTGGTAGTCTAAGATACCTCAGCATCACCATGAGCGTGATCATGTGTTGCGACGATGTTTCACCACTCGCTGCAGGGAGAAACTCTTTTTCAGCCCCAATATGTCAGACAAGACAGGCCCGGAGAGAATACCACCAACTTTGCTGTAGTACATCAGTAGACTCCAAACCGTTCTCACGGTACCTTGTTGTCGAATTTCTCGGAGGGATCCTTGTCCTATCGTAGGTATGTTAGCAACGTTACATTTTTGCGTATATCCTCGTCCCTTTTGTGAGTCAATTGCCCCGTGCTCAGCCGCTTGGAGTTTTCCCTGACTTCGGCGAAGGGCTTAACTTCCCGTGCCCTGTATATCGTTGTAGTGACAATACTTAAGCGTGATAGTAGCTTGCCCCTACTTGAGTGACCTTTCGCTAATGCCATAACGGTCTGAAGAAGACGGCCGAAAAATTGTAATTCCCAGATGGGTTCCCAAACGCGAGTCCAAAGTCTTGGGATATACCGATATCTAGTAACTAGCCCAGACTGCCTTGGTGCTCGTCTAGAACTCGAGTGTGGCCTCATCTTCCACAGAAACCCTAAGGAGAACGGTCTCGGGTTCGGTTCTCCTTTCGAGAACCAAGATGGGACCCACGTCTTGCGGCAGCAGAGGTGCCACTCTGCTATGCAACACTAGCTCGAAAAGTCGGAAATACTCGTCTGAGGGCGCAATCCCGAGAGATGGAAATCACACCGAGGCGGACGATGCCGGTCAGGGACGATTCTTGCCCGGGTATTCGCGAAGGAAGGCGACCGCCCTGAACGTTTCGGCGGTGCAGTACCAAAGACATAAACTCTTTCAGAGTCCTCGGGGGAAAAGCAGATGATCCCAGTTCGCTTTAAGCAGACCTACGCCCCTGAGCTTCCTTTTCAACGGAGAACCAATGGTCTTGCGCTGCTTCTCCGTCCGGCAAAAGAATCCCTCGGAGTCTTCGATGGAGGACTGGCTTTAGCCTTTTCTTTTCTTCTTGAGACAAGATCTTACAGTCTTGTCTGACATCGAGATTCTTGCCCGAGATCGTCCGCTGCAACGTACTTTCCAACTCTCTTGGCCAGAAGGCATATGTGCTATATCAGACTGAATCCTCTTAGGTATTTATTCACTTTCTTCTCTCGATCAAGAAACTAGTTGGTGGAATTCCACCTTGCTGGTTTCTTCCATATCAACCTACTGCCCGTGGCTACCGCACGACTGATATGGAACGTTATGGGCAGCGGCATGTTGGATCGTATCAATAGCTCCGCTTGCATATGCTTCGGTGTAGTGCGCTACCTGTCTATCAATTTGCTTTCTCGTTGTGTATCCCGATAGCAACTTACCGGGCCTTCATGTTCCGGCTTTCATCGACAGGTAATACTCAAACGGAAGTCGTGGTAGTTAGCCCCTTAATCGGCACTTACTCTTTACATACCAGTATCCAGATATTGGCAACGCCGTCCTTGCCAAAGCATCAAGAAGCCTTAGCTGGCGGCATATTCAAGGTCGTAGTTTGGCGGGCGCAGTCTGTGGTGAAGGACATTCCGACGGCATTGTTCTGCTCCGGCGTACTCCTAGCGCGCAGAGCATGAGATGCCCCATGATTAAGTATACGAGGACATTTCAGGGGGTCATTGTGTTCGCAACATTTAGTGGCATCCGACTGCCTTTTCAGCTAGGGGGGAAGGTTACACGCCAAAAGAATTTAAGTGGAGCACATAAACGAACTCTTCTGATGCGGCTGTAACTTAGCAAACCCTTGTACGACATATATCATTCGCTAGTAAGTATTTCAGGTGGTAGCTTGGGACCCTTATGTTACATGTAGTATGCGGCTATGTGCAAGGTTGGTATCACATTCCAAGTGGAATGATATGGATTTATCGTAGTGGGCCCCTTTATAATAAAGAGAAAAGCTGGTTATGCGGTGCTGACTTTAGCATACTTGAGGACCGCGATAGATCCAGATCCCGAACGAATGCATATTCATGTTGAATTTAAAAGCTGCTAATGAATCGGTGGACCGTGGTCTTTCGATGGAAAATCTAAAGGTATCCTGCAAGTAAGCGGGTCGGCTCTTGCATGTGACTCAGCAATGGGTCCGATGCGAATAAAGGGATACCCTGCATGATCCTTCAAAACTGCAATTCTACGAAGAAGTTACTCTTGAAGACACTTTGATAGCTTTCATCTAGGATCTGCCCCTAATCCTTCCTCATCGCAGTCAGGTGTCTTCACTGACGGAACCATGTCATCCAAGCATGCGTGGAAGGTGGAGGTGAGTCCCAGTGCTGAATTGATACGCTTGCCGGTGCAGATACATACCGCAACCATCTTCCCGTGGCTTGGGGCAGGGTCGTGCGGTTAAGAACATATGCCTAACTGTTCAAAATGCAGCTCGTTCCCTGGGACCACCTGAGCGCAGAACACGTACAAAGAATGTACGATCAGCGTGTCGCCTGCGGATGGAGATTCGATGAAGTGCCATCGTATGTCGAGCTCGCGAAGAAAGGCGGTAGAACATTCTATTGGATTGTGAGTCAACATGGTACAGGCGTCCTGTCCTAAGCTTAGACTTTGTAGGTTCTGGCAGATGCCGTTGCTGGGAAAACGAAGCTCCTCGAAACCCATATTGAAAGATACCCACAAGTAGGTCTTTGCTCTGGTGCACAAATCTGAGGTCTAAGAGCCGTCTAGGAAGCAGCTATGCTACGAGATACAGCAAGGGAGGTTCGGTTAACACCACGGCAACCGACTGGCAAGCAATTTACTCCGATTGGCCATGTAGCACTTGGTATCCATAAGCCAGAGGACGATGAGCAACTTGGTCTCCCAAGAGAAGGTGTAGTATGGGTCCACCAGCTCTATATATCGTATGCCCTGCAGAATGGCGGCTTTGG